>JAQQSW010000071.1:0-49251 GCA_028646575.1 Pseudocheirus occidentalis
CCTCTACACAGCAATCTTATGCGGTAGGTGCTATGATTATTCCTTTACAACAGATGAGGAAACAATTTAAATGACTTGCCCAGAGTTAAAAACCAGTAATTTTTGGTGTCAGAAGTTTAATCTAGTTCTTCCTGACTATTGTCTATTGTATTGTTTTACTGTTCAGCCTCTCTAAAACTAGATTGATGCAAAAAATAAAATCAAACTGTCAGTTTAAATCTATGTCCATTATGTAGAGATAATATGCCAATGGCAGCACTAGATTCTGAACTGGATTTCAGATAATATGGAAAATCAGGAGAAATTTCTTTAATGTTTTTATAGTAGTGATTTCTCTGTATCTTCATCTTTATTGTTCACAGAATCTTCCTTGAATTTAGAAGTATACAGCAGGATATGTAAGGATATCAAATGTCCATGACTGAAATTTTTTGAGTAATATCATGTAGTGTCAATGGTCATGAAATAGACTATGTTATGAAGTAGATCACTCAGGTTCACTTTATAGAGCTCAGGAGATTTCTTGCCAATTGCAGCTCTAGCAAAAATTTGAGACTATCTAAGTCAAACCAATCATGTGTTTAGAAAATATACAATAGGCAAGGCTGGCAGAACCTGAAAAATAGAAATATCAGGAGCCATGAAGGAGACAAAAAGACATCAGTAAAGGTGAATGGTATGGATCAGTAGCAAGAGCACTCAGCAACTTTAGCTTGTTCAAGCTCTGTTATCACCTAGTACTGAGAAGTCAAATAACTTTCCTAGGGTCATAAAACCCAGTGTTCAGTCCAAGTTCCCAATGCCCTTTCCACTTCCTACACAGATTTTCTGTAAAAATATGAGCTGTTATTACTGTTACTTAACTAATATAGTGACATAGAGGCTTGGACTTGGAATTCTGAAGACATGAGTGTGAATTCTGCCTCAAACACAAGCTTGTGGCTTGGGGCAATTCACTCTATCTCTATTTTATCATCTATAAAATATTAATATAACTACAAATAAATGACTATCTCAAAGTGTTATTGTGAAGATCAAATGAGGTCAAAACTATAAATTTTTATTACTATTATTATCTGTTTAATGACAGTTACACTACATAAAGCTTGACCACCAATTACTGTTTTCAGCCATCACTCAAATCAGAGCAGGAGTGATACATTTTCTTGAAAAATTGCTATTTCCATTTTTTTTAGGTTAGAACCATCACTTTCTATAAGTAAATAATTTTATTTCAAGAGTGGAGGACAGAGAGAGAGACAGAGAGAGTTAGGGAGAGAGAGAGAGAGAGAGAGAGAGAGAGAGAGAGAGAGAGAGAGAGGTCATAGTACTAAATGAAAAGAAGACTAAGTAATTAGCTGGCTAGCAAAACAATCTTCTTTAACCAGCACTTAATGGATTTTCTGTCTTATATTTCACCCTTTAAGAAATTCCAGGGGTAACTAGGTAGCACAGTGAATAGAGCATCAGCCCTAGAGTCAGGAAGAACTGAGTTCATAATCTGGATTCAGATACTTGATACTTGATAGATGTGTGACCTTGGGAAAGTCACATAACTCCAATTGCCTTGCATTTCCCCCTCCAAAAAAAGAGAAATTCCAAAAATCACTCTAAGACACGGTTCTTAATTTTGATTGTGCTGTGGTCTTTGGCAATTTGCAAATAAAATACAAATTTTATTAACCTAGTTTTTTACCAATTCCATTTTTGTGAATTTGTTCTGACTTGACACTTTTACCTTGGTATTTGTGGACAGATGAAACACTTTGCTAACCAAAACTGTGTGGATAAAAATACGTAGGACATGTTTAACCTGTTTAAAAGAACAAATTCCCTTTTAAAGACTCAGGTCATTAATTATTTGTATACATGTTAATGTAGAGGTACAGACGTGGAAGTCTAAAAACAGGAGAGGAAAAGCCAGGGTTTTCCAGTCTTGCTTCTTAATATACCAGAATAGGATAATGGGAGTCAAAAATCTCAGATCAAGTATTAAAGCCTTTGTGTGACCAAGGCATTCATGCTTCTATATTCATTTTCCTTTCTGTGCCCCAATGTTAGTGCTGTGCACTTAGATTTCACGTCCCTGATTCCCTTGAAACTTCTCTCTCTTACCTTCAGTCTTTCTGAAATATTTCCCCCCTCCCCCGCTCACATTCATCTTATGGTATCCTTGACTTTCTCTAATATCAGTTCAGGTGCCCCTTGCAATAGGAGATCTTTCCTTATCTGTTCAGTTCCCAGCACACTCTCTCTATTGAAATTATTTGGTTTTACTTTATATATCACTGTACTGTTAATGGAATCAGAAGATTTTCCATGCCCCCTTCTATTGGCACCTAGTAAACAGGCACTTAGCACCTCACTTCAAGTTAACTCCTTGGGAGTCATTAACACCTTAACAGGAAGGGGCAGAAGAGGGAGGAGCTATACTGTATATAAGAAAGAGGACCAGCAGGACAGTCAGATTTTCTCTCAGTCACCACCTGGAGACTGCACCTTTTTGCTAAGATCTCTCTTTCTGCATCTTTTACTGAGAACTTCCAAGAACCATGCTGAGGAGCTATCGTGAGTGAGAGGGATCCCTGCTTGAGGGAGCCTGTTCTATTGTGAAGGCTTGGGAATGTGGGTGTTCATTGCATTAACCATGTGTATCAACTTTGTGGCTACTATAATGACTTTGGCTTTCTGGTTCTGGGACTCGGTTTTCTGGTATCTGAATAAAGACTTTGGTTCTGCCCTCCATGTGAAGAGTTTGCTACATTTTGTATAGCAAACAACTATGCCAGCATATTCATAACCACCATGGGTGTTGTGAATGTTACATTATTGATACAATCACTTATTTTTACTTATTCACATATATGTGAATAATGGAATTCAAGCTCCTTGAGAATAGTGACTCTTTTGTTTTTGTCTTTGTATCCCCAGTGTCAAGCACTGTACCTTTCACAGTTCCTAGCATATAGCAAGTGCTTTATGTTTGTTGAGCTGAATCTTCCATGTAGCTGTCTGAATTATTTCCCTAAAGCAGGAGTTTGACTTTGCCATTCCTCCTCTCAAATTGCATTCAGTGGCTCCTTATTTCTTTTGGGATAAATCCAAACTCCCTTTCAGTTTCCAATACCTTGTCTTCCAACCTTGCCCATCACTTTTCACATCACTCACCTTTGTATATCCTATGTATCATCTACATGGAACTTTTCACTGTTTTCTGAACTTCACATGTCACATCTGGCCTCTGTGGTATCCCCTCTGCCTGGCATTCACTGTCATCCATCCATGACCACTTTTTAGAAGCTTTATCTTTCCTTAAGGATCAGTTCAGGTACCACCTCTTCCATGAAGCCTTCCTAAATCCTCCCATTTATTAATCTTCTTTCCCCACTTAAATCCTTCTTAGAGTATTTTATTGGATATTGTCTTTTCCTCTCATATGCCAGTCCTGCATTATGTTTATCAGCACATGTGTCATTTGGTACCAGAAGAATATAAGCTCCTGGAGGATGGGGATTGCTTCATTTCTGTCTTTGGAGCTTCTTTCTGAATGTTTATTGACTAGAAGAGGCAGGTAGAATGTTGTTGTCCAATTGTTTGGTCATGTCTGATTTTTGTGACCACATGGACCATACTGTCCTTGGGGGATTTTCTTAGCAAAGATACTGGAGTGGTTTGCCATTCCTTTTTCCAGTGGATTAAAGAGGTTAAGTGACTTGCCCAGGCAGGTGGCATGGAATAGGCTATAGAGGGCTTATAACATTATAAAAAAATCTTTCTAGGTATTTTGCTCAGTCTGTACAATTATTGTCATGACAGGCACGCAGAGTATGACAATTATTTTCTCACAGGCACACAGCACCACCTAACTGGTAAATGGTATTTTGGTGGTGAGGCTTTATGATCCATTGACAAGATTCTTGGACTCAGCACTTGTGAAGATCAACAAGTTGGCAGCCTGTGACTTCTAGTTTTGTGTAGCCTCCTAAAGCAGTTAGAGTGTAATGGACTTGACCTTGGGAATACAACTAGGACATGTCAGAAAACTTCAAGGCTGGCCCTCAATCCTCTGTCCCATGCTTGCTTAATATATTCCAAATAGAAAAGTAGAATATTTCTATTCACTATACCACTTTTCTCAGTAGGCTTTTTTCTAATCATGTAACAAATGTTCAGAATTGAATTAAAATTTACACTACATGCATTCGAATAGGACAATGTAAACTTTTATTAATTACAAGGTCTTTGAAAGAGGTGATTGGAGACATACTAAAAAAAACAACAGAGTATTCTATTTTTGACAGGATTGTGCATAAAGAAAACAATCTCTAGGTTCTCCATTAATGATTTCACTAAATTTCAGAATTAGAAGGGACTTTAGCAAATCATCTAATCCAATCCACATGTGTAAAAGATTTTCATTATAATTAACTGGAGGAGTGGTCATCTAGCCTTTGTTTGAAGACATCCAATGAGAATGAATCCATTAGGTATTGAGGCTTCTTGTTCCACTTTTGGATAACTATAATTGTTAGAAAGATTTTCCTGACATCAATCTTATGCTTGCCTTTTTGAAACTTCCACTTACTGTTTCTAATTCTGTCCTATAGGGCCGAAGAAAACAAATCTAATATTTCTTCCACATGACAGCCCTTGAATACTTCAAGAGAACTACTATATCCTTTTCATGACCACATCCCCTGAGTCTTCTCTCTTCTGAGGTCCTCAACCACTCCTCATAGCTCATGGTTTCAAAGATCTTCATAATCTTGGTTAGAATATGATTCACTGGACACTGCAATTTATCAAAGTCAAGCAGTCAAGTGTTTCTTTTACTATGGTATTCAAAATTGAAAACACTTCAGATGTGGTTTGACAAGAGCAGAATATCGGGGGACAATTATCTCCTTGGAAAGGGGTGAGATTTCCAGTTTTACTAAGCACAGATGCATATTTTTCTTTTTTGTCAATGGCAGAGTATTTGTCTGAAAGAAGAAGAATGTGGAAGTCAGGAAGATTTCCTGTGCTTTCTGGCTTCAGAAAAAAAAAACATAGGATATCTTCCCTTGCTGTAAGCAAACAAGAAGAAAATAAATAAGGGTGATGAAGTAGACTGGCCATATTGACACATCAGATAACATTCGGTAACTCTAACTGATAAAAAATACAGGATGTTAGAGAAATGGAAACTGAGAAATGGAAAAAAGACGCTTTAATAGAGACACTTTCACCCCCCAACATCTCAACTTGCATAGGCAAAGATCTGGATAATTTTGCTCTTTCCAGTTTTGGGGAGAAAGTGCTACATTCATGATCTTCATATTTTTCTGCTATGAAGCAACAAATCATGTGACATTCAATGGATTTGAATATGCAAAATCATGCTTATTTTTTCCTTTTGACTCGTTTCCTTCTAAAAACAAGGGTCATTTCATTCTAACTCTAGATTATCTAGAGTCCAAGTTTACTTCTCACTGTTTTTCAGTCATCTGTCATTGGAAGAATATGAGTACTGGGATTCCAAATTGGATCTTCAAATGTATTCCTGTCCAGAGTCTCAAAAGTGAATCCTTCACTTGTCCTATTGACAAGAGGGCACAATCTGCTTTGAAGAAAACCTGATATATCTGAGTTAAATAATTGACAAAACATGACTGATTTATTCCCACTACAATAAATTCATTCTCTTGACAAGACAATTAGGTCTTAGTTCTTTAACAAAATCTATCCTGTAGCCTATTCTCCTCATTTTAAAGCTCATTAACTCTGTGATTCAATAAGCTTCCAAGTCTAGTCAGTTCTATATCATTCTCATTCATCTGATTTCCACACCTATAGTCACCATAATAATGCAGTCCCCTATCCCGTCTTGCCTGAAGTATTGTGAAAGCCGCTTTGTTCCCCTCCAGTCCATTCTCTATATGGTCTGGCTATGTCACGCTTCTGCTCAAGAAAATATAGTGGGTTTCTCTTGCTTCTAGAATAAAATAGCTTTTAAAACTCCTTATAATATAACTGTTTACCTTCCCAGGATTATTTTATTGATAATTATTTATTGTCTGCAACCCAGCAGATGCTAAGAAGTGGAGGTGCAAAGCCATAAAGATAGAATGGTTCCTGTCCCAAAGAAGCTTATATTCTATTTGGAGGAAACATCAAGTACATTTTAGGATGAATGAAATATAAAGAAAAAATGAATACATGGTATTTTGGCAAAGGAGAATGCCAGCAGCCAGGAGACTCAGCAAAAACTTCCTTATTTTCACATACTGTAGGTTCCTGCCAAATTTGACTAAATGCTCTTTGCTTTTATGATAATCCATATTCCATCCCCTTGTTTTTGCATAATCTGTCCCCTACTTTTGTCTCAACTCTGTCTAGAAAGAAGCAATCTTCCTTCCAAAGCTAGATCAAGTGTCTCCAAATCAAGACAGGTTCTTATGGAAGCAATGGGAATATAGGGTTAGATTTCTCAAGAGAGCTTTTCCAAAATTCTTCCTGAACACATTATGTGGAGCATTGTCTTTCAGTGGTGAAACTTCTGTTGTCTCATTAGTATAGGTATAGGGTACTTCTGGCTTCTTGAAAGTTATGAAAGAAGGGGCAGCTAGGTGGCACAGTGAATAGAGCACCAGCCCTGGAGTCAGAAGGACCTGAATTCAAATCTGACCTCAGACACTTAACACAAAAAATTGCTGTGTGATCTTGGGCAAGTCATTTAACCCCCAATTGCCCTCCAAAAAGCAAAAAAAAGTTATGACAGAAGAACACAAACTCTTCTAGGCTCCATCAGGTTTGAAAGGTTTCAGGTATTTGGCCTGTGTTAGACTATCTGCCTCCTAATACACCACCCACCAGAATGACTCATTGCTATGTTTGTTGCAGAACAACGAATTTCATGGCTACTAATTCTTAATTTCTCTTAGATGTAAAAATGTTACTATCTGTAACAGCGGGTGAAACATTCACACAAATGAGATCAAAGGCCATTGTGATATTGAAACCTGCAGTCAGAATATCACTTTTGAGTTTTCCTTTCATTCGCCTTCCTTGCATACTTCAGATATGTAATATGCCTTGATATACTAAGTGTTTATTAAGCCCTAACTTTATGCCAGAAGTTGAGAATACAAAAATAATAGTGAAACTAGCTCTGTCCTCAAGGAGCTTACATTCTATCCATTCTATCTTCATGACTATCTCTATATACTGCATTCCATTCTCAGGCCACCATTCTAATTTTCCTCCTATTGTCATCTTAGACTTTGCTCTTGAATCACCTGGCTCTGATAATGTGAGATTTTACTTTATATTTCTGGGGCATGGACATACATAATTCTTCCTAGGCATTTTATTACCATATCACCAAATGAATCCCCCACCCCCCCATCCATTTTCCAGCATCTTTTCCAGTACCACTCCATATTGACATCCCCTATTGAGTTTCTTGAGGTTTAAGGCATATTTTGTTTGCTTGGCACGTAGTAAGTGTTTAATAAATGCCTGGTTGCTAACTCTATCCATCCATCTATCTATCTATCTATCTATCTATCTATCTATCTATCTATCTATCTATCTATCTATCTATCTATATATCTATGTATCTATCTATCTATCTACCTTTTAATCTTTCTATCAGTCTATCTCTTGATAGGATGAACAAAAAGTAGAAAAATGATAGAGAAAAAAAGAAAAGCCAGTCCCTCTTAGAAAAATCAACAAATTATACTGTCAATCCTTAAAATATCTAAACTTTGCCACTTGGTTTGGATCTGAATTCCTATTCTACTCCAAGGTTGCATGTCATTAACTCATTTTGTAAGAGCTGCAAGTCTCTGCCCAAGTGTGTTCTGGGTCATCAGCACAGCCAGTAAGGATGTTGTTTATAGGCACCATATTGACAGAGAGGATGTGACTATCTAAGCATCATAATTACAGTTTCCCAATGTAGCCCCCTATGTTGCTAAATAGTTCCCAATTTCTCTCTTTAAACTCCTGTGATCAGAATCCTATCTGATTCACAAAGCCCTTGTCCGGTGCTCTCTCCTTCATGTTTATCCACTTCAAATTTTCTTGAAAGGATTCAGACTGTGATTTGTGTGTTATAGTATCCCAATGTAGGGCACATATCAGCAATCCCCTGGGACTCATCCCATCTAAGACAAATGATGGCAAAATGAACTGTGTGCCCAGTAACAAGAGGAGTCTTAGCACTATTGACAGTTGAGTCTCTAGGGAGAGAAGGATTCAATACTTGGATGTCCTTACCAGGAAATATTAGTGAGCAGGAAACTGTCTAGTTCCTTGGGGGTAGACAGGGTTCTTCGTTGTAACTTACAAACTACACCTTGCTCAGAATAAATCCCAGGATGCTCAAATTTTAGCAAAACAATTAAAGATTTTTCTGGAGCTCATTAGTGGCAGAGGTGGTTAGAAAATTAAATTATCTATCCCTATGAAGTCCTGTAAGATTCCATATGGTTATAGATAGACAATAGGAATAAAGGCATGTGTTGGTACAAAAGTAAGATACAGAACCCAAGGAAGGAAATGGTTGAAGAGTGCCACTGTTGTTTAAAGTAGCTTTATATATTTCATATCTCTTGAAAGCCTGAGAACATTAAGAACTTTGTGAAGTAGGTGGGGATAGGATACTGTCATATGTCATGGTCTTTGAAAAGAGAAGTCCTAGACCAAAAGAAATAGGAGATCCACCTTCAAAGAAAACAAAAGGAGTAGTTTTTTTGGATTCCTCATAAACTATATTAAGTTATTAAGAGTGTTTTCATAAGTTTTGTGAAAGAGAAGTTGGGCAACTTTGCTGTGACCAAGAAAGATAGAGAACTTATTGTGACTTGAAATTGAGGTTAGGAAGGGAGAATGAAATGAATGGATGAAGAATAAAAGAAGTAGATTTTAGAGGGGGCATGAATTGAAGGATAGGAATCTAGAGATATATTACATAGAATGTTTTGATTGACTGGTTAATGAGATATTTAGGGAAGGAGATAGAGGTGAATTGGTGCATATATAGCATAGATAAAATAGAAAAGAGTGTGGGGGGAAAAGAAACATAGATGCACAGAGAAGGGGGTCGGTGTATAAAGACCTTGAAGAGGACTATGGAAGGGAGAAATAAAAGGGAATTGGAAAATAAGGTCCTTAAGACAGTTCACAGAATAGCAAAGGAAGGAGGTGGGAATATGGAAGGATATTTACAGAAGGAGAAGAAAACTTTGGAATGGAGAAAGGGACAGAGAACATGTGAAGAGGGACATGAGAAGACCAAAATGGTCTTTGGGGGAACATAAGAAAGCCAGGAAAGTATAGAAGAATAGAATGAGAAAAAGTTCTCAGGGATTGAAAGAAAAGACGGCAAAAGGAGAATTAAAGGGCCTGAGAGAAGTATAGCATAGTGGAAAGGATGCTGGATTTGGAATCAGAGAACATAGGTTGGAACCCTCAATTTATTATTTAACTGTGTGGTCATAATTAAATGACTTCATGTTTCTAGGCTTCAATTTCCTTATCAGGAGGTTGGGCTAGGTCAGTGGTTCTCAAACTTTTTGGTCTTAAGACCTTTTTAAATGACTAAAAATAATGCAAACACCCCAAATAGCTTTTTCCATGTGGGTTATATCTATCGATATTTACTGTGTGCAAAATGAAAACATCTTAGCATTATTAAAAAAGAGTTTGGACCACTCCAATCCCCTTGGGTACCACTAGATATCTCAAGAGTACACTTTGATAACTGACAGACTAAGTGATTGCTAAGATTCCTTCAAGTTCTAAATAATTTGATCATATTAGGTTGATAAAATAGACAATATGATCTAATTAAAAATAGAATATTCATAGATCCATGCAAGACAGTACAATTGTGGACCAAATAAAGAAATACACAAATAGCTACAGTAATAGCAAGGAGTGGCTACCATAAATCCAGAAGAAAGGGTTGGGAATTAAAATGGGCCATAGGCAATAAATAGTAATCAGATTGAGATATTTATAAAGCAATTATTATACCCAGGTATATTATTCACAATATGGCACAAACTCATCATGAGATAATTCTCCTAAACTGGGCATTGGCCAGATCCTCATGAGACTGTAATATCCAGTTTTAGTCTTTGTGTTCTAAAAGGTTGTGGGGAAACTGGAAATAGCCCAGAAAAGAGCAATCAGAATGACTTACAAGATGAAAAATGGAACCTGGGGGAAAAGGGAAATGTTATAGTTGTTGAAATTGGAAGAAGGAATTCTAAGTCTAAATTTTAAAGTAAAAGATATTGAGAAATAACTTAAAAAACCCATAATGGCTCTTCAATGCCTAAATAGAGGAAATGGTGTGGTAGTAAAAAGCACTATCCTGGGTTCCAGGACCTATAGTCTAGTCCCAGTTCTAAATAGCTAGATAGCTGTCTGGTCTAGGCAACAAGTCATAGCATCATTTCACTATCAGTAAAATGGACCAGATGAAGGATGTGTTCAGAGATTCACATTTTCTGACTATGATTGTAAATGTCATTGATCTATTACCTTAAAAGAGTATGGGAAACAGTAAACATTTGAATAGCTTTGTGTCCTGTGCATGGTGAACTGCCTGAAGGTTCACCACATTTCTAAAAATGGAAAGAACCATTTATATTCTAGATTACCATTCAATAGGCATGCTGCCATTCCAATAGAGAGCATGGAGTTCTGTGGGGGCACAGGAGTAGAACTAGACCCAAATGACTCCTCATTCAGCCGAGAGAACCTTCCTCATGCCACCAAAGACTGAGAGGAACAGATAAATCGGAATGGAGATTTATTGCACCAATTTAGTAAAGATTCTAAAAAAGAGAATGGAACCAGGATAGATTGGTTTGAGTAGTCTTTACATGGTAGTGATCAACCCATGAGGAAGAGTAAATAGTGAGGTTTGATGAGACTAGTTATTACCCAGTTAGAGTTAGTGCTGGTGACCATGATGATTGGATTCCTGAATTTCTTTCCCATTGTGTATTTTGATAAATTTGGGACTGGGATGGGGACTCTATCACCTCCAGGCCACATACAGCCCTCTAGATCCTCAAGTGTAGCCCTTTGACTGATTGCAAACTTCCTAGAACAAATCCCCCTAATAAAGGCTTTATCCTGTAAAACTTGGAGTGGGTCAAAAGGCCACACCCAATGACCTAGAAGACCACATGTGTCCTCAAGGCTCTAAGTTCCACACCCCTGGCAGTGTCCATAGAGGTCTATTGGTAGGGGGTCATGATTTAAACTGTTTCAGAGCCTAGACACAATACATACCAGAATTAGGAGAAATAAATAAAAGTGAAAGGTATACAAAATCCAACTATATTCGTTGAAGCTGAATTAATTCCCTTTCTTTCTTCAGAGAATGGTGGAATGGCATATGTAAGGTAAAAGTTATCCTGAAACAAACTCTTCAAATCTAGCATTTCACCAAAATGCTGAAGTTAAAAAAATAGGCACTGGATCTGAGCTGTTTTATTTTGCTTATCTAAATAGAGACTAGTACTTCTATAAATCTGAGATTTCACTGAAGTAGGCAGTGATGCAGATTTCAAGCTATTTGTGCTTTTTGCCCCCGAAAGACTCATATTCTCCTAAGGATTAAACTTTTTTGGTCATTGGACAATATCTCATATTTTGAATAGCAAGAGTTAAGGTAATATTTTCAGATGCTCTAAAAATTGTTTGAGTATTAGCACCCTCTGCCCGCTTAGACTACTCTGCCAAGGAGACCATACTGAAACTGAGGCTATTGTCTGTCTGTCTGTCTGTCTGTCTGTCTGTCTATCTATCTATCTATCTATCTATCTATCTATCTATCTATCTTTCCATTCATTTACTTCTTCAGTCATTTATTTATCCATCTATTCATTCATTCATTTTGCTTTCTTTCATAGATAACTATGGCCAAAGAATTCATTGTGAAATGAAAACAAAGGGGATCTGCTACTAGAACCTTCCTCAAACCCCTTCCAGCATGACAGAACCATGTAACCTTCTGTTCAAACAGACAATTTGCTCTAATTTTACCCATTAGTAGCCTTCTTCAAAACATTTGCTATAGATAAAAAAAATTTGTACTGAAAACTTCCACTTAATTTCAGAAATGTATTTTCAAGTGGGACAAAATGTATTTTCAGTTCCAACATGTAATAGAAGCAACAATGTGGAACGATCCTCGGGAGAGCATTTTCCCATGGAAACCCCTTCACGAGATCTACTGGTCATTCAGCCCACATGGTCTTGGAGTACTCATTAAAAAGCCTTGGCACTCAAATGAACCACACTGCTAATTCTCATTTCTGGGAGAATTCTCTTTGCCTCTCCAGGACTTAAGCAATCATTCCAGTTATACCATTACTCTAGGTCTTCAGCAGAACTTGCTAGCTAGGAAAAACATGTGGAGACTGTTTTTTCAGTCAGTCCTTGAAAAATGAAAGCTCCAATGACATCTACAGCAAAGGTTCGCCTATCTAATTCCATAGCCCTTTTCATTTTCTTCCCTGGATTTCTTTTCTGTTTGAGAAAATAAAAGTTCTATCATATTTTAACTGACAAGAAAGACGTTTCTAGTGTGGATTAACCCAATAAAGTTATATATAAAGATGTTTTTACAGATCCTTCCATCTGTATCTTACTTTTCTGCCTAGGTAGCAAAATTTTAAATTTGCATTTTGAAGGAAAATATATGCAAATTGTATCTACACTTGGCTTTCCTAAGGGAAGAAAATTGGTAATTGTGGTTAGTGAGCATGTACGTAGGATACAATTGACCTGTACAGTAGTCACAGAAATTTGGTAAGTTAAGTGATAAACAATTTGTGTTAAAAAAAAAAGAGAGGAAGGCTAACTTTTAAACCTATTTTAAGCACTATATTCATTAATACAACTTCAAGCAGTTGTGTTCTGTTAGTCCTGCCCCCCCCCAAGAACTTTTTAAATTTTTTGCTCTTGTGATTCTAAATCTTTAGTGGTTCCCACTGCTCTGCTTTTGAAGCAAAATGAATCTTTAGCTTGATTCATAGATTGCTAAAAGTTGTCAGGAATCTTGTAGATTTTCTGGCTTGAACCCTTTATTTTATTAATGGAAACAGATAGCCGGAGAGAGGGAATGATTTATGGTCACAAAGCCACCAGTGGCAGCATTTGGTTAGGTCTAGACTTCTAGAGCAGAATTATTTCAACTATATAAATTTGAGGCCTGAGAATCCCTGGAGACAATCTTTTGGAAGGGAGCCACTAATCAATATTCTACTTCATAAAGAAGCCAAGATAATTTCTATAACTGAATAATAGATCCTGTGTATTGGCATATCACTATTTTTAAAATGTATGCATTTGCTATTGCGATTAATAAACCATAAATTCATTTTAAAATGTATGATTTATAATAACTTTTATCATTGTGAATTATAATCCAACTAGTAGATGCTAATAGTATAACTATTATAAAATGGTAATATTCAAGCCCTTATTTTTTTACGTAAAAGAAGAGCACACATACTCTAAATGTTTGACAACCACCAACATATACTGTATTGTTCTCAACTGGACTACAGCATTAGTCTCTTACTTGGCCTCTATTCTATTCTATTCCCTTCTTTTTTCTTTCCCTTTAGTGGATGAATGACCCTTTGACAGGCATCACAGGGGTTGCCTAAGACCATTGGAAAACATATTTCCAATGGTCTTAGGAACTGAGACACCGCTCGTCTATCCATCTCCAGGCAGGTCCTCCCACATGCAGATATGCCAACATATGAGTATTAAAGGTTGTGGCATTAGGAAGGTTGAGAACCACTGGCATAGAGAATTACTGATTTAAGAACAACTTTGAGCAACTTAGTAATTTTTAACTATGACAAATACACAAATTAACTACAAAGAACTTGTGAAGAAAGATGCTATCAGCATCCAGAGAAAGAACTGATAAATAAACTATGTATAGTATGGTTTTACATACATATACACATATACATATTTGTGTATTTGCCTAATGGTAGACATCTCTAGGGTGGGTGAAGGGAAAGAGACTTACATAATAACTTTTTTCTTTATTAAAAAAAGGAAATTGTATATAATAGATTTGTATTTTCATGCACAATCCTCTTTTTTCCTATTCTACTTTGTTATGGAAATGCTTGTTTTATTTATTAAAATCATAATTTAAAATAAAATTAAAAATTTTACATAAATAAAATATGATTTTGACCACCTAACCACAACATCTTATTGATTTTCTGCCCACCTCTTCCTGCCTTACTCAATTCCAATCCAATTTCCAGTTTCTGCTCTTGGGTATGCTGATTGATGACAATTTACTAGTCAACCTGGGTTCCCCAAATATGCCATCTTCTGATCTACTATGTGACTGTCTCTCCATATCCCTCTCTCTCACTTTAGGAACAGGTTGCAAGTCAATGCAACCATTGGCTCTGTAAAGGGTCTGTCGTTCAGTTTCCTGATAGCATCATACGCCATCCCTGTGATCATTTGCTGACTAATGTTCCCATATTTGTGCTGTCTCCTCTTAGAAAGAAAACTTCTTGAAGATAAGAAAGATAGTTTTTTTTGAAAACCAGCACTTAGTGCAGTAGGTGCTTAATAATTTTTCTGTTTTTCCTTCCTTCCTTCTTGAAATTCTCAAGGTAGAAATTAAAGGTCTCCCCAATATGGCTCCCACCTACACTTCTAGCCTTATTCCCTTTCATACACTTTCTGTTCTAATAAAATGAGCCAGCAAACTAACCCCTTTACACAGTATTCTCTCTCTATCCATTTTCATTTTCACCACTCAAAATCCATACCTTCTTTAAAGCACAGTCCAGATACTGCCTGCCACCTACTTGAGACCTTTCTCCCCACCCCCCCTTCGGGTATTAGTGTTCTCTTCATCTTGTGTATTGTTTTGTGTTTACTTATCTAAGTACATGTAATATCTCCTGATAGAATGTAGTCTCCTTGAGGGCAGAAACCTTTGTTTTTTTTTTCCTTGATATTGCCAGTGCCCCCAAAATGGAAGGCATGTAGTAAATGTTTATTGAATTGAATTTTACCAGTCTCCTCACACTGAAATATGAAAGTCCCAAGGTTCTCAGTGTTGAGGAGACCATTTTGGAAAAGTCAAATTAAAGGAAAATGAAACAAAATAAAGTGAAATACATTATACAGCCTTACTAAGAAAATCGATTAAGGAAAGGGAGGGAATAAGAGTCTGTATAGCACCCATGATGAGCCAGGCACTGTGTTTGGCACTTTACAGATATTTTCTTATTTGATCCTTATAACAACCCTGCGGAGTAGGTGATATTATGGTTCCCATTGCAGCTGAAGAAACCGAGACAGGCAGGAGTTAAATTACTTGTCCAGGGTCACACAGCTAGTAAGTGTCTGAGGCTAGATTTGAGTACAGGTTTTCCTGACTTAAGGTCCAGCATTCTATTCATTGTGCCACCAGCTCCATCACCATATTTCACATCAAAAAGAATGATTCCTTCATAACACCATTCTCTATTTTCTTTTATTTTACTGGAAAATATGTGGAGCTACAATTTCTTTATCAAAAATCCTCTCTAATGTTCATTTCTCTTGACTCCCATGAAAATCTTGTCAGGTGAGGCTTACTCACTGAGAAATTAACAAGCATTTGTAATGACTTTTGAAGTAATAGGTGCTGTGCTAAACTCTGGAGATGCATCACAAATGACTTACAAAGATTAATATAGCTAATGAATGTCAAAATTGGGGTGCAAAACCTTAAACACTTCTAAGCATGTTTCCTACTGGGCCATGCTGCCATTTCTCAGATGAGTTTTTGATGGTTTAATTATTTTTCCCCCAATGAACACTTGTCTTCCAATACCAATAGTCTCTTATCTTGATGGGATCTTTGTTCATTCATAAATTGATTTCTCGTAATAATTAATTTTGATCTCACATTCATTCCTTCTTTTAATCCTTACAGTTAACCTAGGTCTTAACTGAACATTTAAGAAATAAAAATTAGTGCTTCCACAGTTCACATTCTACTTTCCAGTACCTCTTATCTTGCTTACTAGAGTATTAGTTCCTTAGTGGTAAGGATGGCATTTTTCTTATCTTTTTTACCCCAGTGGTACCGAGCAGAATGTCTCACAAACAGTAGGCTTTTAATGAAAGTTTGCAGAATTGAACAGATGGAGTGATTCTTTTGTAACTACCAGGTGTTACAATAAAAAACTGAAAGTTACTCTTTTTCCTAGGAAAGAGAATGGCTAGGAATTCCTTTTTGTTTTTAAATTCTGATTTTTTGAGAGTTTATAAGCTGAAAGGAAATACTGATAAATGCATCATAATATATGCCTTTCCCAAGTAAAGATTCTTTAATAATCATCTAGGGGTGGGGGTTCTCAGTCCTAAATCATTAAAGAACTTCACAGTTAATATTTATCTATGTGGGTAAAACCTCTAGAGCTGATCCAAAGTTCACTTAAATCATGGACACAGGAATACAAGTAAATACATAAATCTGGATTGACCACACTTTTATATAAAGAGCAAAAGTATAAAGGACATAGCATATGTCATATCATGAAAACCATTTGCAAATCAATACTAATTAATGAGCAAGCAATTGGAAGGTGAAAGGAGACTGTTCTGTTTTTTTTTTTTCACTTTTCCTACAATGCATCTGCCCTGACCCTCTCAGAAGGAAACTGACTTCTCAGCTGCTGACCATGGTGCTCCTACTAATTTTAAAATTGCCCTGTCCTGTTTCCAGGTCCTATGGACAAGAGCCTCTGGGAAAGATGAGGGAATCCTTCTCTTTTCTCCCCCCTCTCTTCTCTCTCTGTTTCTCTCTCTCCTGTCTATCTGTCCCTTTCTGTGTATGTTTATCTTTCTGTGTGTCTTTTTACTTCTCTTTCTGTCTCTGTTTCTGTCTCTCTGTGTGTATGTGTGTCTCTGTTTTTGTCTCTGGCTGTGTCTCTGTGTCTTTCTCTCTCTTTGTCTCTGTTTGTCTCTGTCTCTCTCTGTCTCTCCAAACCTTCTTCTCTCTGCTTCAGCAGTCCTCTACCTCCCTACCTCTTGGCCAGGAATATAAGTCAGGAAAAGTGAAAAACTTAAAACACTATCAACTCTGGAACATTTGATGAAGGTTTAAAATCTTCCCCATGAGATTTTTAACACAGTACCACAGTGGGAATAAGACAAAAAAGCTGATACACCTAAATGATCTTTATATTAAAGGCAATCTTTATTGCCTGATTCCATGCAGAATGTTCAGGAGTCAGCTAATGGATATAAAGAGGATTTCTATTATATTATTTTATGACTATAATTACTTTTTTCATGATTATGTAACAAAGAGAAGCAGCCAAAAATGTACTGGGTTGCTTTGGGAGGTAATGGGTTCCTCCTAACTAGAGGTCTTTAAACAAAGGCAACATGAGTCTAGCTATAGAGGACATATGTGTTCTAATACAGTTTAGATAAGACAGCATCTCATCTGAGATTCTGTGATTTGAAAATATTAATACATGGCTATCCTGTCAAGCTGTCAAATATATCCCATAAGACTAGAGATTGGAGAACTTTTAAATTAAAAAGTTTCTCCTTCCTAGGTTTTGATATGTGCCAAATCATCATGTCTGATTTTCATTCCCATGTAAAAGTTTTCTACTGTCTCAGATCACAGGCACAAGGGTTGGATTTGCTGCTGACTCAGTCTGCAAGCCAGTTCCCAGTATTGTTTGCAGGCTGTGGCGGATACCTTAGCTGAGCTCTTACCACCCTACCTCTCCCATACTCTGCAGGGAACCCTTGCCTCTGGTTTTCTCTGTCTCCCCTTTCCAGCCAAACAATCCTTACTTTTTCTACCATCTTTGTCTATTTCTTTGTTTGTGAAGGGATAAAGCGGAAAAATGTGGTTAGGAAAGATGGGAATGGGAATTATTCGTCCACATGCCTATAGCTTGGATTTTGAAACTTAGGCATGGAGAGAAACCTGGACTCTTCATAAGCAAAAAGCATTTGGTTTTTATCAATTAAGAGAACATGTTTATAATTGTGGAAATAAAGTTCTGTCTTTTAGTACAAGATAAGGGGCTAAAGGGAGTCTTTTAGAGGGATGAACTCAAAAGTGGGAATGAAAAATATACCTTAGATTTTTAAATTTATAATGATTATTTTTTTAGTGAATACCATGAATGGGAAGTCTTTCCTCTGGGGACCACAGAATATAAACCTATGTACTTAGAGAAGAAAAAAGCTAAAGAAGTCCTAGAAGACTGACCATCACCCCACTTTTCCCTGACATATTCTTTTGCACTACTGATAAATACCCACAAGTTTTATGCCCCAAACCTTCTTGTACCCCAGAGTTCTGGTGTCATAAAGAATTATCTTACAATAAGGAGACTAGATCACAGGAACCAATAACTCCAAGGATTTCAAAATTATTTGAGGGGACAATTTTTACTTCAGGTCCTTAATTCATTAGAGGCAGCTAGGAGACACACAGGATAAAATACGGGGTTGTTCTCAGTCACATGCTAGATGTGTGACTCTGAATAAGTCACTCTTTTTTTTTTTTTTTGCTTTTTGGAGGGCAGTTGGGGTTAAGTGACTTGCCCAAGGTCACACGGCTAGTTTTTGTGTTAAGTGTCTGAGGCCGGATTTGAACTCAGGTCCTCCTGACTCCAGGACTGGTGCTCTATTCACTGCACCACCTAGCCATCCCCTCAATAAGTCACTCTTGATCTTTGCATCAATTTACTGCCCATAGTTATAATGAAGATCAAATAATGATCTAATATTTGTCAAGTTCTTGTCCAAGTGCTCAACATATAGGAGGCACTTAATAAATGTTTATGCTTTTCCCCATTTTAATTGTGTTGCAGTGAATGGACACAGAGTTAAAAACCAAAGCAAGATGACATCTCTCCTTGTTTTATAAATTAGTCCCTAGTAGAATATGGTACAGAGTTAAACACATTAAGTTGCATGTCAGAAGATCCAGGGTTAATTCCAAGGCTACAGTTTACCACTTGATTGACTTTAGGCAAGTTATGCTACTTTCCTGGCGCCCCAAATGTCTAGCCTGGAATGAAAGGGTTGGATTGTCTTAATCTCTATGGGATCTTTGGATTCTAGAATCTAGAATCCTGAAAAGAACTCATTCTCCTAGAGTAGTTTCATCAGTCACTTCACAAATAGACTAGACAAGCTGCCTGGGCTCAAGATCATAAGAGCAGAGAATTTGAGTTGGAAGGCACTGTTTTTACAGATAATGAAACTGAGACCCAGGGAGGGTGTGGACTTTTCCTGAGGTCACACAGGTAGAGTCAGAGGTGGGTTTGAACTTAGGTTTTCTGACTTCCTTGCTAGGGCTCTTCCCACTGTTTCATCAACATATCATCCACTGAGGGAAAGTGAACTGTCCAAGGTCATACAGGTTGTCAGTGTCAGGGTCTTAATCCTCTCTCCTGTAATCTAGGGTTGTTTCTGTTAAACTGCACTGCCAAGGATTGATTCCATAATAAGGATAAGAACCCTCATGCCTTAGATCTCTCCGACATAAATCTAGAACAGAAAAAAAGCTTGGGGCCTTTTTAGTCTAGCTACCTTTATTTTAGAAATGAAGAAAGTTAAAGCCTGAAAAGGAAAGTGATTTGTTTAATATTACATAAGTGGTTAATTAAATAAGATTTTATCTCCATATGGCACTTAGGGAGACTATTCAGATTGTCCTTAAAATTAACATTTTAAGCCTAGAGTTCATGTGACTTCTCTAATTCCCTACAGTAGCATCCAGATTTACCAGCTTACATGGAAAGAAGTTTTAGGCACAGTTAGAAGTCCTTAGTAAAGAATAGAATCCCCATGGAATAAGATCTTTTTTTAAAAAAAGATCTACCATAGGAAGGCATAATTGTTCGTGAATTTTTAAAGTATTTATAAAACTGTCATTCATTGGCTTGATTAGTAATAATTACTCATGCTTTTTAAAAATCACTTTTTATAAGAGCTTTCCTTACCACATACTTGGAAGATAAGTAAAGTGGGTATCATTACCCCATTTTACAGATGCAGTAACTGAAGGCTGAGAATTGATTTACTCAAGGTCACTCAGTTATAGACTGTTAGAGCTGGGTTTTGAATTCAAATTTCTTGACTTTCAACCCAGTTCTCTTTCTATTCTTCCATAACATATCTGTGCTTTGTGTATTAGGATAAAAGAATACACTAAATAATCAACATACCTCTGCCAATGTTTTGGCAAAAGATAAGCATTATTTATCTTTTTAAAAGTGTCATAGATGGGGTTGTACCCCAGAGCACAGACTTCAAGGTGTATCCTAGACAATTTTTTCTCACTAGGTAGCCATTTTAGATGCTACCACTGTCAATTACAGAAGTCACCTACTCTGTATGTTTAGAATTTTAATTTTTAGAAGAGTCTGTCTTTATTATGAATCCCTGATCCACCCCCAAGGCTTTACATTTTTCCTATGTATGGGCCTCATTTTAAAAATATCCACAGGGTATAAAGAAACCTTCTAAAAATGATCAGCTGTGTCACATTGATGAGTGTGGCTAATAACATATGCCACCAAGAACACCTCAAATGTTGACTGATCATTCCCAAGAGAGCAACGTTTCTCTCTCTATTCTCCTTCACCGAACAGCTCATTGCAAAAAGCAAACGCTTCAAAGAATTTCACTTCTCTTTTCTTTCAGCTTTTGTTGCATTTTTTTGCATTTGTTTTGTCTTGGTCTAGTCTTGTGATTTTATTACACTAGGGAATGTCAGTGCGGAAATTCCCTTTTCCACTGCAGACTAGTACTTCTCATTTCAGTTGTTTCAATTATGTCTGATTCGTTGTGACCCCATTTGGGGTTTTCATGGCAAAGATACTGGACTGGATTATTTCCTTCTCCATCTCATTTTACAAATGAGGAAATTGAGGCAAACAGGGTTAAGTCAATTGCCCAGAGTAACAAAGCTAGTAAGAGTCTGAGGTCAGATTTGAACTCAGGAAGATGAGTCTTCTTAACTCCAGGATCAGAACTCTACCCACTATGCCACCTAGCTGCTGAGTACTTGTTAGGCAATTTATAGTCTCAATGATTGGGCTACTAAGTGGCCCAATGTAACTTATGGAGGATGACATGTTTAATATATGTCAGGAGGACTGGACTTGAACTTTGGATGTCTTGACCCATAGACTGGTTCTCCACTCACTATATGATGAATTCTCTACCATTGTTTGTGTCATGAATGCCTTCGACAAACTTATGAAGCCTATGGACCCTACTCAGAATATTTTAAATATATAAATAAAATAAATAGGACAAAAGGAAACCAATTATGTTGAAATAATTGTCAATTTAAAAAAAAATTAGACCCCCGTTTAAGCATTAACTAATGCCATTATATTATGGGGTCATCACAAGATCCTTAGCTATCGTCATACCATGAGAATGTTTATATCTGAATTAGATAGGCAATACATATACTGAAAATTGAACCCTCCCTTCAAAGGTATGCCATGTCATCTGCTAATTCTCTTATTCTGTCCCTGAACCACTCCCTACAAGAGTCTTCTACCTGGTTTTCCCACCTTCTAGATAAGATGGCTCTAGCACTGAATTGAGTCTTATAAGCTACAATTCAGTCAGTATAAATGTAAAGACTTACACCTTGTTTTTAAAAATTAGTTTCATGTGTATACGTGTTCATAGGTTTAATGATTACTATATAGGACGGTGGAGACATGCAGAGTTAGGAAAAATGATCTGGAGTTTGTGTAGACTCAATATGAATAAAGAGTATGATATGGTAGCCAAAAAGAGCTAATGGGCTCTTAGGCTGCCTTAAGAGGGACACAGGCCAATAATCTACTCTTGTCTTCATTGGATGGCATCTGGGATATTGTATTTAGTTCTGGGAAACAGAGTTGAAGGAGGCCATTGAAAAGCTGAACAGTGTCCAGAGGATAGCAATAATGACATAGAAGGGCCTTGAGGCCATGTCATATAAGAATTAGTTAAAGGAAATGAGAGTGTTTAAACTGGAGAAGAGAATCCTCAGGAGGAAACATGATGGCTCTATTCAAGTGTAAGAAGAGCTCTGAGGTTGAGAACCCTAAAGGACAGAATATAAAAGAGATGGAACTTGCAGATTTAAGATGAATATAAAGAAAAATTTGCTAGTAATTCAATCTCTGCAAAAGTGAAATGTGCTGCTTTCAGAAACGGCACATTCCTACCTCTACCCCCGAGCTCCCAAGTTTTTCAAGCAAAGACTGAATGATCATCTGTCAGGTACAAAATAATGGGAGTTCCTGTTCCATATGACTTAGACTAGATGGACTCTGACATTCCTTCCAACTCTGAAATTCTGAGCTTCTGAGTTGAATTTGAGCTCTCATTCCTCACTTTCACATTTCTCGAAACCTCTCTTTCCCTTAGTACAGTGTCCAGCATGTAGTAGATGCCATCTAAATAAATGCTTGCCCCCTATTCTTTCAAGACTCAGTTTCAGGGCATCTGCAAGAAATGCAAGAAACCTTTCTGATTTTCCCATTCATTTGTGCTGTGCTCTCCCCTTTAATAAGTACTTTGTAAATTATTTGAATTATCTATTAACGTAATATCATACATCTCAAACAGGAAACGACTTCAGGGACTGTCTAAGTGCAAACCCCTCATTTTATGGAAGAAATGCCTGAAGACTATGGAGGTTAAATAATTTACACAATGTCACATAGACAGTATCAGAGGTAGGATTTGATCACAGGCCCTTGGACTCCTGAGTCAGGCCTCTTTCCCCTTTATCTGGTATGTTATTTCCTCCTTTTCCTGAAAAAATGTAAGTGTCTTGACAACAGAGGTTATTTCCTCTATAAGACCAAGCATGATGTATGTCACTTAATTTGCACTTCATAAAAATTACTTGAATTCAATTGAATATGCCCCATTAAGTACAATTCAACATAAATGTGAACATTTTTACTATATCTGTTAGGAGCTTAATTATTGAAATCCCAAGTTAGCATTTTTTTAAAGTTGTCATCATCTTTGTGTTCACTGTTGCATTGAGCTAACATATCATGGGAGTGGATACTCCTTCCAGTGAGGCAGATTTCAGCTTCTCCACTACCTAAAAGATTAAAGCTTGCCATTATTCAACTGCTTCAGTCACGTCTGACTCTGTAACTTCATTTGGGGTTTTCTTGACAAAGATGCTATTGATTTGCCACTTCCTTCTTCAGCTCATTTTATAGATGAGGAAACAGGCAAACAGGATTAAGTGACTTGCCCAGGGTCACGCAGCTAGTAAGTATCTGAGGCTGGATTTGAACTTGGGTCTTCCTGACTTCAGGCCTGGTATTCTATCCACTGTGCCACCTAGCTGCCCAGATAAAAGCTTATTAGTCTACTTAGCACCTGAATTTAGACAGGTCTCTTCAAAGTGAATGGAGTTGGTCCTTAGATAGCAGACTCCCAAGTCACCAGGCCCGGACTCAAAAGGTTATCATCACTAATATAACCCTAGATAATTCAGGGTCCCCTCCACCTTATAATGTGTTACTTGAGAAAGATTTTCATGGAGTAAAGTGACTTTGGTGTTCGCTTTATTTGGTTATCAAATTTCAGAGTATTTTTTAGCTTTTCTTAGTTACTTGTGGAGGTAGACACTATGTTCCTCATCTGAACTCACAGATTTTTTAGGGTGGAGGTGGAAAAAATAAAGCATAAGAGACTGATGCCTGCCTTCCAAAGAAACTATGCTAACTAGTCTAAATTCAAGGGATTTTGCCCAGTATTCTGTGGACACCAAAAGAATGTAAGCATCTTAAGGTGGCAGAGTTTCACTTTTTTTGTATCCACAGTGCCTGACACAGAGTGAGGTGTAATAACAATCACTGAATGAATGAAAAAAATAATTTCATTCATGGAGAGGCAGTATTATCTATTCTAGGTTTGGGACAACAAACACACACATTTTACAGTAACCAGTCATCCCAGAGAATTGAAATCTGCAAACATGAAGCCTTAAAAAATGAATGAGTGGTTTCAATCATGGATGTTATCTACTCTTTGTTCAAGGCAATACTCATATATGAAATAATCAACCAACCTAGAGAATGAAAATCTCCAAAAATAAAGAATCTATGAATGAATGAATGAATGAGTTAGTAAATGGATGACTTTATTCATGAATGGGTTTTGTTATCTATTCAGGACCACAAAAACTCAAATCACACATTAATCCACTATCACAGAGAACTGAAGTCTCTAAAAAGGAAATTTAAAAACTATCAAATACTAGTTTGGGCATGATGGAAACCTCTAGATTCATCATATCCTGAAAATGACCTGTCCCTGGAAATTCCTCTATGAACAAAGGAAGTAACAGTGATAGAGTTTCTCCATAGAGTAAGAGAAGACCATTACATTTAAAGCTAGGCAGCATTTTTTCCTACCTTTTTAAAACCTACTTGAAGTGATCACATAATTTCAGAACCCTGGAATTTAAACTGTACCATAGACATTTTTTTTGATGGGATGTCTGGACATGAAGTACATTGTCCAGGTTAGTCTGATGATTTGCTAGTTGAGTGTAATGCATATCAAGATCACAGAATTGATAAAAGAAGGGGTTTCATTATCTTTTCCCCACAAACTACCTCTCATGCTAAATTACCCACTTCCAGCAGTGGTAACACCATGCTTACAATCACCCAGCCTAGCAATCTTAGAGTCTTCTTCAATTCAATCTCAATAATTTCTCTCTTCACCACCCTATACCCTATATGGTTACCAAGTCCTGTTCATTTTGATACCTCTATATTTATATTATTTCTCCCTGCTTTCACAGTCAGTACTTTAGTTTGATCCTCCATCTCTCACCTAGACTATGCAACATTCTCCTAATTCATCTCATGATGTTCAGTGACTTCTCTTTCTAATTTACCTTCTACACATCTGACAAAATTACTTTCCTAAAGCTTTGGTCTGACTACATCGCTTCCTTGTTCAAGAATCATGAGCAGTTGCTTATGGCCTCTAGATTTAAAATATAGATTACTTCCTGACTTACCCTCCCTTCAACAATCTATATTCCAGTGAAGTTGACCTTTTGTTGATTCTGGATCCTGACATTCCATCTACTGCCTAGAGGAAAAGGCATGGTCCTGTGCAAATGTCTGTCCTACAGGCTCAAAATGCTCCCTCTTCATCAACTCTGCCTTTTGGAATTCTTAACTGTTTTCCCTGTTTATATCGGTTGCTTATTCTTACATAAGGCTTTTAACATTTTAATTCTCCTCTGGTGCCAGTGTTCTCTCCAAAATAACTATGTATCTATTTATCTGTATATACATACATACATATATATGTATATATATATAATCTTTTTGTTTTTATCTCATTTTTGTGTTCATTTTTACATACCTAGCCTTTAGCAGAGTGCCTTGCTTATATGTGCCACCATAGAAATTGCTTGTTGAATTGAATAGAGATTTTAAAAAATATACTATAGCAGGTTAAAAAAGTTCCCTCACAGTTGAACAAATATACATGGTAACAGGCCACTGACAGTGAGGAGGGAAGATGTATAGGAAAATCAGCTAAATGAGTCTCTTCAAAGTTAATGAGGTTGATCATTGGGCAGCAGACTCAATGGCATTGAATTTATTTTATGCTTCCATTTTAAGATGATATGCAAGAAGGTAATGTCATTATATTCTCAGATAATTCAGGGTTGCCTCCACCTTATAATGTGGTACTGTAGGAAAATTTATTGGAAGAACCAAATTATTCTGAGAGGTCTTCAATACTTAGAGGTGTTTAGATGCAAACTGTTGCACTGCAGAAAGTCATGAGAAACTTTCAATTTGTTAGGATTTAGCATTACATGGTACCCACTGGCATAACCTTTAAGAATTCTTGATTGTCTTCATACCTCAAACAGATACTGAAGGAGGACTAAAGTGTAAGAATTTAATGTATGAATAGCTATAAGTTTTCTGTAAAATTTCCAGGCAGATTATCCTCTACACACTTAAGAGTCAGAAAAGATTAGCCTCTAGCCTATTTTATTTCATTTCCAGGGCATTGTAGGAAACATTACTCAGCTTGGATAGGGCTTACAGAGTAATTATCCAGCTGAATGTTGCTGACATTCCTCTATAGACCCCATAAATCTGGTGCTGATTAAAAAAAACACTCACCGTTCTTCTTGTAGAACATGATTTCTCCTTTGAATTCTGTCTTTTCTTCCAGTGATTTTTCAATCTGGAGTGTCAACTGTTCATTTGTCTCCCCACCAAATAGAAACTTACAACTACAGCTCTTCTGCATGACCTCTGTGCGGGCAAATCCAGCAAGTTCACAGAAGCCATCGGAACAGTACACAATGGGGAAACCCTTGGCCACCTGGGCGTTGGCAAGGATGAAGTTACTGTCTGTTGAACAATGCATAGAAGAAACAAGAGTTAAAAACTGCCCAAGATCAGCATGTTTACAAGACAACATAAAACAATCTGGGATCCAGCATGCATGTACCCAAAGTAACAAATAAAAATAGAGGTAAAGGACAAAACTACTTAATGTATTCAGAATTGTATCCATGTTTATAATCTGGCACTCAACAAACATTTATTAAGCAATTATTATGTACTAGAATTGCACTACACACAGGAAATGCAGAGAAAAGCAAAAATAAGAGTCCCATTCTCAATCAGCTCACATTTTAATAGGAGAAACATAATGGCTATAACTGTACATATGAACTGTCAATGGGGCAAATGGAAGGGAATCTCAGAGAGAATGCTAATAATAGTTGAAATGTACATTGTGTTTTATTAAAGTCTGCAAAGGACCTCACGTGCATTATCTCCTTCCATCCACACAAGAACCCTGGTATTATCATCATCATTTACAGATGTGGTAGTAGTTGCTTAGAGATGTTCACTCACTTGCCCAAGATCATATTTCCAGAAAATGTCACCTCTTAGAATATCAAACTTTATTCAAAGTTTAGGTCAAGTGCCCATTCCCAGGCAAGAACCTCTATGACATTCTACCCCTGCAAGGACTTGGGTCTTCATTCTTGTCCCCTCCCCCCAGCTATATTACTCTATACATATATCATATTGACTTATCTAGATGCATGCTTTCACTGGCCTTGGTCAATTAGTCACCAAGCATTTATTGAGTGTCAATTCTTCACCAGGCACTGTGCTAAGGACTAAGGTTACAAATAAAGGCAAACATGATCCTTCCCCTTAAAGAACTCATGTTTTAATGGAGCAGATGACATACAGAATAACTAGGTGAATAAAAGGTATATACAATATGGATTAAAGCTAATTTTGGAGTGAAGGCTCTGGGGAGAAGAAAAGAGAAAAATGATTGGAAAATACCTCCTGCACAAGGTGGGATTTGTGCTAAGCTTGAAGAAAGGCAAAAAAGCTAGGAGTTGAAAATGAAAAAGAAGGGTATTTCAAGCTCTCCAAGTAAAATGTGAACTTCTTGAATGCCTTATATCCCCAGCCTGGGGTAGTATCTGACACATTTCCTTTTTTGAGTTGTTTTAGTTGTATATGACTCTCTGTGACCCCATTTGAGGTTCTTGGCAAAGACACTGGTTACCACTTCCCTCTCCAGCTCACTTTATAGATGAAGGACTGAGGCACACAGGGTTAAGTGACTTGCCCAGGGTCACACAGCTAGCAAACTGTCTATGACCAGATTTGATCTTAGGTACTCCTAGACCACAGGGCTGGTATTGTATTCACTTCCCAACCTTTCTGCCCATCTGACACATAGCAGTCATTCAATACATCTTTGTTGAATCAAGTTAAGATGTCAGAGACATAATTTGAACTGATGTCTCCTAGCTTCAAGTTCAACTCTATCTACCAAATGCTATTGCTTCTTACACAGTATTTATGCTTTGATTTCTCTTCAAATCAAATGCATCTTTCACCTTTTAGTGGTCCTATGCTAGGTACTAGGGGTGATATACATATAAGACACAGTCGCTGACCTCAAGGAGCTTACAAGGTCATTGGAAAGAAAATACTAACACACAAATGATTACAGAGTAATAAGAGCAGTACATAAATAAGAAATAAGCAATGCATGGCAAGTCTGTGATGGTGGGACTGAGTGTTTTCTGACTAGAACTCTATAAATTATAACACAGGAGGGGGGAGGAAGAAAGGGAGGGAGAGAGAGGGAGGGAGGGAAGGACAGAGAGGGAGGGAGGGAAGGACAGAGAGGGAGGAGGGAGAGGGGAGGGATGGATGGAGGGAGGGAAAAAGGGAGAGAGCAAGAGCAAGAGTGAGAGAGGGAGAGGGAGAGAGAGGGGGGAAGGAGAGGGGAGGGATGGAGGGAAGGAGGGAGAGGGAGGGTGGGAGAGAGAGAGAAAGAGAAGGAGAGAGAGAAGGAAAGAGGGGGGAGAGAGGGAGTGTGAGAGAGAGAAAGGGAAGGAAGGAGAGAGGGGGAGGGGGAGGGAAGGGATGGAGGGAGGGAGGAAGAGCAAGAGCGAGAGAGGGGGAGAGAGAAATAAATAGAAACAGAGAGAGACAGAGAAAGAAAGAAAGAAAGAAAGAAAGAAAGAAAGAAAGAAAGAAAGAAAGAAAGAAAGAAAGGAAGGAAGGAAGGAAGGAAGGAAGAAAAGGAAGGAAGAAAGAAGGAAGGAAGGAAGGAAGGAAGGAAGAGAGAGAGAGAGAGAGAGAGAGAGAGAGAGAGAGAGAGAGAGAGAGAGAGGAAGTAAGCATGCAAACAACCTGCAGTTTAGGGAAAGTAAAAATCACTGGATACCACAATAGAAAAAGCCTTCGTGGAGGAAGTGGTATTTAAAGTGAGCTTTGAAATGGGGCTAGAGGTTAGACATGTGGAGAAGATTATAAGAATATACAATGCAAGAATCTAGGAGCAGAAATGGGTTTCCATTGTGAATAGGAATTTACAGTTAGGGTATGAATTGTGACCTATGTGAAATAGTAAATCCCATTATATCTGAATCCCTTTGCTAACTGGGAGGTAATGTACTTTGTGTCTATGTAATGAAGTAAATTTTCAAGACTTCACTGGTGACCTTTATCGTAAGGATGGCATATAGTGTGTGTGTGTGTGTGTATTTGTTTCATTTAAACCATTAACGCCCTCCTCAGCAGCAGGTTTTCTCATCAAGTGAGTTAACTTTAGCCAACAAAGTGCGGGAAGGAGAGTTATTAATAAAGTACTAGAAATGCAGGTTCAAACAGAGGGACTATCCAATCTAACAAATTTATTAAACATTTACTTCACAAACTACATTTCATTGGGCATATGATCTCAGTTGCAGGGACCATTAGTCAAAACAATTCAAGGGGAGCAAAAGAGGAAACTGGAAGCCTTTTTGGGAGGAGGAGGAGGAAGAAGAGGAGAAATGGAGAGGGAGGGGTGAAAGGGAGAGGGAAATGGAGAGAGAAGGAAAGGGAGATAGAGAGGGAGATGAAGAGAACAGAAGGTTTGGTCACCACGATGGAGAATTCTAAGAATATGATTGATCATGAGATCAATAAAGGAATTGCCATACATGACAGGCTCCTACTTGAATTTGGATAGCATGAATTAATGATACAGGTATTCAGGGATAAAGTTAAATCTTTCATTTAGGTTCAACATTATGTTTTAGGAAATCAGTTGTACGAGCCTAGAATTAGAGAGACCCAACTTGACAGCAGTTCATGGGGAAAAGATTAAAGGTATTCATTGGCTATAACATGAGTAAGTGTGGATATAGCCATTCAAACTGAAGCAAATTGCAAATGTATTAAAAGAAGCATGACTTCCAGAGGAAGGGAAGGATCAGCAGTCTACCTCTCCTCTTCAAAGGCCAGCATCAAGTAGGGGTGGTACATTTCAGATCCCATAGGCAATAGGATGGTGGCTAAATGGGACTCACACATAAGTAATGGTCGAAAGAACTTCTGGGCATTCAGCCTAAAGAAGAAGAGTCAGAGAGGACATGATATTTGAAGATCTACTCCATGAATGAGGAACTGGCTGTTGTTCCATCAGAGAATAGAACTATGATCAATAAAAGGAAGTAGAAATTGAGGTACTATTCCCAGCAAGGGTGGGTGATGAGGGAGGAAGAGAAAGAATCTGCAATCCAAAGTTATAAAATCAAATGTTTAAATTATTATTATTATTTACATGTAACTTGGAAATAAGATATACAGGCACTGGGGTATGGAGATCCATCTTGCCCTACCAGAAAGTTGGAGGGGGGATGGAGGAGGATATAGGAGAGAACAGATTGGAGGAGGAGGTATACAGTGGGATTGCTGTTTTGGGGTGGTAGGTAGGGGAAAGATGGGGAGAACATTTGTAACTAAAAATCTTGTGGAAATGAATGATGTAAACTAAAAATAAAATTAAATTTAAAAAATAAATTGAGATATTATTTCAAATTAATATAATGAGTCATTTTCTAATAATTAATACAGAAGTAAATGTGATGGATGGTTTCATAAATTAATGAGGTCCCAATCACTGGATGTGTGCAAGTAGAGAGATGATGTCTAATTGTCACATATGGCAGAAGAGATTCTTTCATTAGGGCATGGGAGGGTAGAGAAGATTGCACTAGCAATGCCAAACTCAAGAATAGAGACCACTAAATCATACATAAAATCTTTGTGGGTTGCATAATATCCTGGAAAACCACAAACTAACATTAATTAATGTTATCTATGTTCTACTGATTTTCATTCATTTCACAATTATATTTTAAACCAGTTTGGGTTGCAACTGGGAGTGTTGTGGGCTGTGTGTAGCCCAGTGGTTAACACCTCTGGATTAGTGGTAGCCTCAGATAACTATCACAATAACAAAGATAGTTAATATTTATGGAGAATGTTAAGGTTGTATACAACATTATCTCAATTATCTCATTTGATCCTGCAAAGAACCTTGAAAGGTAGGAGATATTATTATCTCCATTTATGGATGAAGAAACTGAACCTGAGAGAAGACTCAAGTGACTTTCCCATGGTCACTCAGCTAGTAAGTGTTTGAGGCCTGATTTAAACTCGTTTTCTTGACTCTGTCCAACATTCTACTTATTATTCCTTGATGAATTTATATTTGGATCAAGTCTAGACAATCACATATCTTTCCCCACCTCAACGTTATTCTGGCTCAGGAGTAGAGGCAAGAGATGATCATGGTGATGATGATGATGATGATGATGATGATGGTGCTGGTGGTACTAGTAGCGGTGATTATAAAAATAACAAATGTCTATCTAGCACTTTAAAGGCTGCCAACTACCTTATAAATACTATCTCATTAGTGGTAATATGGTGGGAGGCATCTGAGATTAGTGGCTGGCATGGTTGACAAAGAAGAAGGCAAATATCTCCTCACTCATTAGTGTTCCCTATCTCATGAAATTACCTCACATTACTTCATGTTTATGTTATTAATATAAGCATTGCAATCTGTTGAGGAAAATGTAAGATCCTTGAGGGCAAGGACTTTAAAAAATCTGTATTTGCACCTTTAATGCTTAGTGTAGTGCCCTGTACATATGAAGATCTTATTGAATGAATAATTAAATAGAATGGTAGATATGGCATGATAGTATTTTAAAGCTGAAAGGGGGCCACATATATCATTTAGTATAATCTTCTAATTTTATGGAGGAGGAAATTGTGGTCCAGAGGCCAGTGACCTACCCAAGATCTCATCGCTAATTCAAGACAGCGTGCAGACTAGTCATTCAGATTTTTCATTTAGTGATCTTTCCACTAGGGCACTCTCTTTCTTGGGACATGGATCACTCTGGTAGAGAACACATGAAGAAAAGAAGAAAGAAGAAAGTATATTCCCTTCCCCCAGAGATCATGGTACTTGAGGAGTGGGAAGAAAAGGGAGTATTTTCTATGACAATTGATGTAGGAGATTATAATACTCCAGAGGTGGGGAACCTGTGGCCTTGAGGCCATAAGTGGTTCTCTAGGTCCCCAAGTGCAGCCCTGTGACTGAATCCAAACCTCACAGAACAAATCTCCTTAAAAGGATTTGTTCTATGAAGTTTAGACTCAAAAGCCACTGACTACACTATAATCAGTCTCAGGCTCATAGATTTAATGAGTCAGTCAACATGTATTTATTAAGCACTTAATAAGGAATGGCAGCACCTGCCCTCAAGAAGCTTAGATTTTGATGGGGGAAGACAACACAAGAAAGAAAGTTGAAAAGGTGGGAAAGAACTTCAGAGACCATCTCATCTGATGTCAACATTTTCAGATGAGGAAACCGAGACCAGAGAGGTGTAATTCCTTTCCCAAGGTTACAAATATTAAAGGACCTCTGGCATTCAATGCAGAGTACTTCCCAATACACTTGCCAGATGAGACAATGACAATGTCACCTCAATTAGCAGTGACAGGAGACAAATACCATGGCAGCTTTGCTGCTAACCTTAGCTTTTCCAGAGTAGTCTTCCTCTCCCCATATTGCTGGGAGGTCCTTTACTAATTCTGTAACTTCTCTGGGATCACTTTGGCAGTTTGGCACATTGGGCATAATCTAAGAAACAATTTAAATGCACCAGTTCCAAAATGAATTTCACTGATACAAGAAAAGGGAGGAAATGTTAGAGCATATTGTGTGGAAAAAAACATCTGGGGCTGCTAGTGGACTGAAAGCTTAATAGAAATCCACAGTGTTATTGGGCAACCAAAAAAAATCCTAATTTATGTGATCTTGTTTTTTGTTCTGAAAGGTATTGCTTCCAGGAATAATGAGGTGAAGATCCTCTTGTACGCTGCCCTGGTCAGGCCATGTCAGTTACAGTGTACCAGATTTTAGGAAGATTATGGACAAACTTAAGAGCTTTCAAAAGAGAAAAATGACGATGAAAGGCTCAAGCGCATAGTCAGCTATAGGATTTAGGTATGTTTAGCTTAGAAAAGAAAAGATTCAGAGGTGATGTGGAAGTTGTCTCCCAGCACAACTCTATTTGAATAGGATCACATGGTCAGATCTTTAGAGCTAGAGGGGGTAGAACTCAGAGGCCATTGACTCTAACTCCTTCAATTTAGAGGGAGGAAACTGAGGCACAGGGAAATTAAGGGGATAGCCTGAGGTCACACAGTTGGTAAGTATCTGAAGCTGGATTTGATCGCCAGTTATCCATGTAACTCCAAGGCCAAAACTCCATCCTCTCTGAAGCAGGATTTATCTTTTGCTGTTTGTCCTCAGAAGGTAGAATTAGCAGCAATTTGTGGAAATTTTATAGTAGCAAATTATAGAAATTTATTTACAGAAATAGCACATTAAGGCCTAATGGAGGGGAAATCTTCCTAACAATTTATAGTTGTTCTGAAATTGAATGGGCTGCCTTGGGACATAGTGTTATTCCTAACTGGAGGTCTCTAAGCAGACTGATGCCCACTGGCCTAGTGGATTCTAGTTGGGGTTTGTTTTAGATGTGGGTTGTATTAAATGACATTTTAAGATTCCTTCCAGCTCTAAAATTCGGTCCTTCTTTAATAATTTTCTTAGTGATTTAGTTGAAAGAACCAGAAGGCAGCTAGTATGGTTCTGAGCTCTACAACTTGAAAATAAACACTTGGAACCACTTTGCTTTTCCATCCACTAACACAATGTATTGAATTTTCACCAGATGGAAATTGCTGCCTTGGAAATTCAGATCTACCTTCATCCAACTGCAGCTGTCATTCTAGCACAAAATACCCCCCTGGTGACTAAGAAAGCCCAGCTATTTCAGTCTCCATTGATGAATGATTGAAACATCTCCACAGAGCTCGGGACTGGTTTGATGCTGATATAACAGGTAACCATTTAATACATCCCCCACCTTTTTAAGTTACCTTATATTATTCTTTATAAGCAAACCACAGTGTTCTTTCTGAATTTTGGTACAGCAGCTGTTATTGGAGGTACTCATTATAAAAATAGCAAAATAAGTCCAAATGCACATCTCCAAGATGATGAAGCAATTGAGCAATGAGATTCTGGAATGTGCCCCCTGCCTTTAAGAAGACCTCCACCCAAATCATTCCAAGAACATGTATAAAAAATAAAGGTCAAGCTTGGTGATCTCTACCATTCTAAGAATCCATGTCATCCATTCATTTTCTCTTTTTCACATTTTTTATCATCTATTTTGTCTAGATTACAAACATTTATAGATGACTCCCACCTTATGAGAAATATCATGTAACAAAGTAGTTCAGTAAAAATAAAAATATAATGACACCACCTGACAATGCATAAAACATCCTGCATTTATAGCATGGCATCATATGTTTTTACCCCATCACATTATTTAAAAAAGTAAAACAGGAATATTTTTCCCTACTCTTACGCTATTGGAAAAAAGAAAAATATTTTAATAAAAAACATGCAGTCAATGAAACAAATTTTCTCAATGGCTGTATACAAATTTTACATACACAGGTATATGTATATATATATATATACACACATACACACATATTCTCAGACATACATTTCTATACATGAATGTAGATATCCATGTGTTTCTGTATGTATAATATACATTTACACACATATCCATTTTTCAATGTTGCTTCCAGTAGAGAATGTACTTTTTTGAGCTTTGAGTTGTTCCTGGTCAGAGATCTAGAAGAGGAATGGACTCCCGAAGCCAGCTCATCCAACTGTCTCATTTGGCAGAAGAGGGAACTGAGGTTCAAAGAGATTAAGTGACTTAAAAACAGAGCTTCAGATCTGGAAAGAAACTTAGAGGTCATCTCATTTTGCAAAAGATCAAGCTGAGCTCCAGAGATTAAATGACTTTAAGATGATGGCTCTAATGCCGGAAGGGACCTCAGAAGCCATCCAGTTTAACCCTCTCATTTGTTAACAAGGAAACTGAGGCCCAGAGAAATTAGTTGACTTGGCATAAGTTTCATGGACAGTAATAATCAGATATGGGATTTGAACCCAAGACTTCCTATTCTGTAATCAGTTTTATTTCTACCATACTACGGTGTTTCTGGGCAGGTGATATCTCCTTTAATGATGCTTTTGAAAAAGGTAACTATAGAGCTTGCCTCCCCCCCCCCCATTTCAATCTAGCAATTGTCTTTGTTTCATAAAAGCTTTCATTTCAGGGGGGGGGGAATTTCATTGCAGGTAGTCCCTGATAAATTTAGTTCAGGGTGCTAACTGTATGAATAGTCCCTTATTTAGGAAACATAGGGGCCTCCTTTTGTGCTGATATCTGCTTGGAAACACATGCTTACCTGAGCACCAGGGCTCTATTCCCCAGAGAAGAAATATGACATTTACTTTAGAATGAGGTAAAACAAAGCAAACCCAAATGATGCCAGACTCACAATGGATTCACATTGAATCTCACATATGCTAAAGGTATTTAACCTTTTAAGGAATCAATTATACATATAGAATAAGCATCTAAATACTGTACTTAACCTTTCTCAGCTTGCTTCTAGCTTGTTCTTTTGTATACATTAAGCTCCAAAGTATCAGTAAATAGGCTGAAACACATTTACGCATATGGGATATGATCATTTCCCTAAGCATGTCTTTTGGGGAAAGTATTTCAACTTCACTGACCAAGTACCCTGACTTCATCCAAAACTGGTCTTTCCTGGTATTGTTCCAAGTGGACCTTCCAAGTATGTATGAGTGAGCACTTCTTTCCCTTTCATGTAACATGAAATTATCTATGGATGGATCTCTGACCTTTTCTAGTCTCAACCAATTGCAGATTCCCTAAAGGCAATTCATTAGACTCTTTCCTTGGAAGGAGTTCTCCTTGCAGGAAGTTCACAAATGAAGGCTGGATGAACACTGCTGGGGTATAGTATAAAGGAGATTCTTGCTCAGGCATGAGTTAAATTTGAAGACTGTTGAGATGACTTCAAATCTGAGATTCAGTGTTTTTGAGTGTCCTATATTTGTGTTTGATTTACATGGTGGTCAGATAGTAATGGACCTTCCTTTACAATTTAGCATTTCCAGCTCCTGATATTCACTATATCCTGGTTTACCCAGAACTGCGAGAATTAATGATCACTTTTATTGTTGGAGTAATTATTAATGGAAAGAAGCAAGCTGGGAGTAGAATTAGTCTCTTTGGCCTTTTTTCCAATAATACCACTGAAGTTTGGGGTCAAGGTATACTTTATTTCTAAAGGACAGTTCAAATCCTGACTTTCACCAAAGACATATGAATATTTGTTTTTGCTTCATGAAATATAACTTTGTGATGGATACTTCCCCCAATTTGTATCCCTGGTAACCAGCCCAGTACCTGTCACATAATAAGAACTTAATTAATGTTTGCTGATTGATTGACTGCCCACCACATACCGACCTGATGAAAGGTAAACTTAGCTACTTTAGGATGAAGAAAAGTAATGAAAGCAATCCATCTGTTAAGTATCATCACATTCAGAATACTTTATATAATTTTTGAGTTTTTAAATTATTTAAGGGCACTTTATATTGCACTGTTTTCAGGTTCAGTTTTTGACTTAACCATGATCCCATGACAATGATACTTGGTACAACCATTATAAATTTAAATGACTAAATCAATAAAATCGACCTATATCTTTATCCCTCTAGGCCTGGAAAGGGAAGAAGATATCTTAGATTGGGAGAGAGGAGACAGAGGGAGAGTGGGGTGTGTTTCCCATCACAAAATGCAAGTTTCACAAAGAGGTACATGGTATTCTTGTGACTTTCCCCATGTATCTTCCAGAATACCATACTCAATCCTTTTGTCATTCTTCATATCTCATTATTTGAAAAATAATGTTTAAACAGCGATTTTCAGCAATGGATGGGAGAATGTTTATTCATATCTTCAATAAAAGTTGAGGTCAAGGACTCTTTCCTTTTTGTCTTTTCATCTGAAACACCAAACGCAGTCTCTGGCATAGAAGTTGTTTCATAAATGCTTTGGTAAATTGGCAGCAGCATAGACTAAACCATTTTCCAATGAAGTATTGGAAACTGATAAGCTGTTTCTAGGACACAAGAGTACATACCACTCCCTTAAGAGCAGTCATCAGATAAGTGCATAAATATGTATAAATGTGTAAGATTACCCATCCATTGGGTGGTGACCTACAGAGACATTTAGAACATAAAGAGCAGCTTAGTTTTCCAGTCTATAGATTTAATCTTTTACATTAAATGATCCTTCATTTCACCCTCCCTTCTAATCACAGAACTCAATTGGTTTTTACTAAAACGCACAATGTAGAATGCCAATGACAATTTTCTGGCTGCATTAGCCACCTAACCTACTTTGCCTGTTGTTTGGCAGGGATTGTTTGTGAAAGACTAGAATCACAGATTTAAAAAGTCTGCATTGAGACTAGCTACTATTTGGATTTAGCTCTCTATTGAGGAAAAAGGGAAAACTGTCTTCTCCTATGTTTTTCCCAAATGCTGTTTGTTTGGAATTCAAAACACTTTACTACCTGCCCCTCCTATCTTTCCACCTTACTGGTCATTCTCCCACTCCTACATTTGCTTTTCAATCCATGACACATCCTGCTTGCAACAGCTTGAACAAAAAACTCCATCTTCTGACTGGGCACCTTCATTGACTGCCTTCTGTGCACAGAATGCTCATCTTCATCAACTCTGCTTCCTGGCTCCTTTAGGTGCCAGTTAAAAGCCCATCTTCTACATGAAACATTTACTGTTTCTACTTAATTCAAATGTCATATCCCCCACCCCCCCGCTGATCATTTCTCTCTCTCTCTCTCTCTCTCTCTCTCTCTCTCTCTCTCACTCTGTCTCTGTGTCTCTGTCTCTGTCTCTCTCCCCTTTCTTTGTATCTCAGGTGTTTATAACAGCGCTTAACATATTGTGCGCTCTTTTTGTTGTTTTTTTTTTTTTTGCTTTTTTTTTGGAGGGCAATTGGGGTTAAGTGACTTGACCAAAGTTACACGGCTAGTAAGTGTGTCATGTGTCTGAGGCTGGACCCGAACTCAGGTCCTCCTGATTCCAGGGCCAGTGCTCTACTCACTGCACCACCTAGCCACCCCTTGTGCACTCTTAATAGATGTTTATTGACTGATTGAGGATATGAACAGTATAAGTCCCAGACCAGAGTTCTGTGATATAAGTTTAGCTCAGTACATATACAAAGTTTATGAAGCAACATCAATTAATTTTTGCAGGCAAAAAAGGAAATTTGAGCATAAGCTCAATTAAGAGAAGCAGAGTGACAAAGACACAAGAAGGCATGGTTCCATCATACTTGGTACCAATCAGACCACTTCTGGGCCACTGTGATCAGTTCTGGTCACTGCATTTTAAGAAAGTTATGGATATATTCATAATCCAGAAGAACACCAATAGGATGGAGAGAAGACCATGCCATGATTTGATGAAGGAATTGGGGTTGCCCAGTCTGGAGAAGAAAAGCTCTAGCTTTTTATAGAATGTCACATTGTTCAAGTAGTTGGAAAACTGTAACCTGGGAAGGGGCAAAGCCTTATTCTGTTTGTTTCCAGAAAGTAGGAGCAATGGGTAGAAGTTGCAAAGAGGAAGTCTTCAGTTGGCTTGAGCCACCTTAAAAGATAATGAATTCACCGCTGGAAGTTCTCCAAGTAAATCTTGGATAAATGCTTGGGAAAGTCATAGAGGGGATTCCTATTTAGGTGTGGATTGGTTCAGATGGTAATTGATCTCTTCTACAACTGAGGTTCTATGTTTCTTTCAGGGTGCTAAGGGGCCAGCTGGTGATGTTTCATTCAACATTCCCAAACACTCTGTAGTATGCCTCAGTATCATAGTGAGAATACCAAGTTAGCTTCTCATCAGATTCCCATATCAGATGAGAAAAGACAGGAAGAAATTGGTTGAGATACTGAATTCCCCAGTTCTCCCCTCCTGAAAAGCTAAAAAAAAACATAAGCAGAAGAGAAATCCACAGGATAAATGAACTCTTGCCTCTGGTATTGAAAAGATAACAGAAAGAAATGATCATGATTTCATCTAATTTATCTCCCTTCTCCATATATAGACATGGCTGGTGGAAGAAGAAATCATGACTTTACAAAGGAATAAGAAGATGCCCGCAGAGCAAATTAAATTTCTAATGATCTAAACATCAACAACAAAATCAAATGGTAAATATGCATAATGCAGGAATCCATGTATGAACATACATGTGCATGTGTATAGATATACAGGAGTATGTATATATGTGTATATCTGCATACACACATTTTTGTATCCATATAAATCACTACTTTATATATAACATATGTAAAGCATATATACTATCTATATAAAGCATATATACATGTAAATGTAATTTATATAAAGCAACTACATTTACAATATATGTCTATATCTATCTATATTATATATATACATACATACATACATACACACACATATATGTGTAAATTTGCCACAATCACCCAATGGCTTCCAATACACCTTTCCTCCAACCAAGCATAGAAGAAATTGACTCACCTATTAGGGAGTGACTTTACCAGTTTAATGCAAAAGGATGTATGCTTTGGCCTAGACAGACATTTTGCTATCAATACACAAAGAGATCTGAAAAAAAATTAGCTATCTTTTAGAAATTATTTCTCCTTTTTCCCCCTTGAAACCTGAGGACACTTGTAAATTTGGGTTTCTGCTGTTAAAGCATCTGAATGACCTTGAATGCAGTCAATGGACTGACCTTTCTCCCTCAGTTCAGGCTTTGTTTGTACTCTCCAGATCTAACATAATTCAAATCCTTTCCCTAATTTGGTAGCATTTCACAGACTCTCATTTGTGTACCATACATTCCTTTCTGCTCCACAGCACTCAGGTTGGATTAGACAGGAAAGATTAATAGCTCTACAGTGGATAATTGTAATTTAAGTAGCAGGGAACCCAGGAGTAAACAAATTTGATAGTTATAGATATTTTATAGATATGAAAAAATGATATCTTTTATTGTAGTGGCTCATGAGGATGCCAGGGAAATGAGTCATGATAATTATGGACATCCTACTTAAAAGAAATCTCAGGGAATTTGGGCATCAGAGAAATAAATGCATGCGGATTGGTGACTCTGCTTTATCAAACCCAGATGAGTGGAGGGTCCGGCAGCCAGAGCAATTGGAGAATCCCAAGTATGCTACATGACCTATAACATCTCCAAAGCTCAGAGAGCAACATCAGAGACTCAAGCAGATGGGCTTCAGAGTTGTTGAAATTACATTCTCCACCTCATTGTGGAACTGGGGGCCCCCTCAGGGTTGGTTCTCAATATACAATGGATTTCTAGGAACTAGGGATGCTTTTCAATCCGTCGGTACAATCAATCGATGAACTGTCTCACATTATCTGCCTGTATGTTCGGCATTGTGTAGGGTGCTCGGGACACAAAGGAAAGCAAAGCAAAAGATAATTCCTTGATGACAAAGAGTTTACATTCTATTAGTGAAAATAATATCAACAACCACACACAAACATATAGTGATATGTAATAGATAACACATTTGTATGACACATGAGTTTACATATGTACATACGCCTACACACATATACATACACACATATAGTGATATATAGTAGATAACACATTGTATGGCATATGTGCTTATCTGTGCATACGTATACATGCATATACATGCACACATATAGTGATATATGATAACACAGATAGCGATATATGATAACATATAGTGATATATGATAGCACACATGACATGTGTGTTTATATATGTACATATGTGTGGACATACATGTGCACATATATACAAATATAATCTCTTTAGAGCAAAATTGTGTGTTGTATGTTCCTGGCCTTTTTTTCTGGTCCCTTGCTCCTTCCTTTCCCTACTCCCTTTCATGGGAAATTTCATTCATTACCTAGTGTAGCAAGCTCCACTGGAGGCTTTATTTGCCTTCCCTGGACTGCTGGTGTAGTAGCGGCTGCTGCACCTGCCTCACCTCCTGTAGCCCCATGGTCTGCAGTTTTCTGTCCTTAAAATAACACCAGTGATCACAGGGCAGTGCTGCTTCTCTTAAGGTCAAAATTCATCCCTATAAAACTGATGCCCAGCTTGGGAATCTGGTATTTGGCCATATGTGGTCCCTAAATAGTTAAATGGTGGTTAGCAATATCTCGTGGAAATTTGTTAAATGTAGGAAACTGGCCTTGGTCATATGTTCTGAGCTACAATTTTAATGATAATAGTCAGTGCTGCAAAAGCTCTCTGCAGACTATTGGGCTCGTGCAAAATAGCAGCAGCTGAGTTTCTGGAAAGCCACAGAATGCAAATGTGGAAGGATCCTCAGGGGGCATCTAGTCTACAAAGTAGATGAATGGGAAGTCCCTCTAAGACAGATGTGACCCATAGTGTTATCTAGCCTTGTCTCCAAAGACTTCCAGTGATGAATAACTCACTACTTCCCAAGATAATCTGTTTTATTTTTGGACATTTCTTTTCAGAAGTTTGTTTGTATACTAAGCTGAAAAATGCCTCTTTCACCCCTTGATCCCAATCTTCTGAGTCTAAAACTAACTAAAGAGGAAATCCAAGTTAACAATTGGTCCTTCTATACCTCAGAGCTACCACATGTGCCTATGAAAGGGGGCCCACAAAATGGCATCCTTACAAATCACATATTTTGACGTGCTCTCATCAAAAGAACATAGCAATCATTCGTTGCCTTCTTAAAAGACACAGCAGGCCTCTTTTCACTTAAGTCCTCTTGAGCAGTAACACCTTTTGTACTTGGCACAGTGGATAGGGTGCTGGGCTTAGAGCTAGAAGACCTGAGTTCAAATCCACTTCCTAGCTCTTTGGGTAAGCCAGGTAACCTTGCTCAGTTTCCTCATCTGAAAAATGGGTACAATAATAACATCTACCTCCCAGGATAAAACATGATCCTATGTGTAGAATTCCCTGCACGTCTTTGAGCATTATAAAAATTGAAGCAAGTTAACATATTTTAAAATCTGTCATAGATTTAATTCAATTCAATTCAACAAATGTTTACTAAACAGCTACTGTGAGAGGTGGCATGGCATAGTAGAGAGAAGGTATGCCACAGAGTCAGGTAGACCTGAGTTCAAATCTCATCTTTGACACACATTGGCTCATGTGAAATGGGCTAGCTTCTGTGTCCAAGTGTCCTCAGCAAATACTGAAAGTTTGTTTTCTGATCTGTACTCCTAGATGACATTGCCACACCAATGAATTCAGAGGCCTGGAATAACATAACAATGATGCTAAGAATCTGGATTTTTTAAAATGAAGCTTGGTAATGGTTTATTTTCCTTTTGAAAGGAGTCTTCTGTACTATTCATCAACCCTAATCAGAAAAAAAATACATTTTCTTAGCTACTAATGAAATCAACAGGTGATCTATCATTCTCCACACCGCCCCCCCCCACCCAAAAATAATGAATCAGGAAGGGGAAACATGGCTACTTAGAAATTCAGATGCTAAGAATATACTCTTTTTTCTACCTTCTAATCATGCACCTCTATCCTTCATTCATTTCAAGGATGGATCTGGGAATATGTTTTCAAATCAAAAGCTGTATCATTCTTGATGAGCTACAGGGAGCCAAAGTAGTAGTTTTCACATCTTGTAGAAGAAGGAGAGTTTTTCCTGTGCTCCTATTATTTTATTATTCCAGAGGGTATAACAAGGACTAATGGGCGGAAAATATGGGGAGACAGATGTTGACTCACAATAAGATTATGTTAAGAGAAAGGTAGGGCTGCCTTAAGATGTGATGAGTTCTTGATTCCCCAAGGTATTCAGTCAGACACGCCTATAGAAGGAGAATGCCATCCCGGGCGAAAGTAATTAATTTGCCCTGTCGTTTGCCCTGTAACTACCCACTCTGCTAAGAGTTGGGGATACAAAGAAATATAGAAAGAATTCATTTTTACCCTTAAAAAGCTCACATTCTAATGAAGGGTACACACTATGAATAAATATGTGTATACAAGATATACACAAATTAGATAATTTCCAAAGTGCATTCTAAGATTTCTCTCATGCAACTTCATTCTCACCCTTTGTACTGGTTTACTCTTCATTCTGAACCCCCCCCCCACAAATGCTTAGGTCTGCCCTTTCCAAAAATGCACAACCAAGCAACCCTTCCCCCATGATTCAGCTGTCCTTTGAAACACCTACCTCTCTCCCCTCCCAGATCATTACCAGACTCCTAGAAAGAACATTCTATTTTTGTTTTATCCATTTTTTACAACATGCTTCTCAATGCCTTCTCTCTTTCCGCTCTTTGATTGTATAAAAATAGTACTCTAAGGTCACTAATGACCACTCTCTGACTAAGTCTGAAGGCTTTTCTTTCTCTTTTCATCCTTCTTGACCTTTTTGTGGCATTTGGTGGTGTTGACCCTTATCCTCCTGGACCCCATTGGCACTTATCTCTAAGCTCTTTCCCTGTCTTCATTACTAGGGCCCCATCTTTTCGAGAGTGGCTATACTAGAGGTTCTATTTCCTCTGTCACTATAGATTTTCTCTCCATGGAGAGACAATAAACTCCCTAAAGCAAGGACTGCTGTGTTTTTGCTGTTGGAATCCAAGAACTTACCATCATACCTGATACAAAATAAGACTTTTCTAATTTCTTGCTTCTATATTTGCTTGACTGTCAATGTCACCCACTTACATGGCTTCCTAAGATAATTATTGCAAGGCATTTAGCAGCATATCTGGGTCATAATAAATGTTAGCTATTATAATTATTAAATATAACAATATGATAAAAATTAATATATAATAATTATATGACAATGTATAATTACTTATAATATATAATAATTAATGATATATAATAATTAAATATAACAATATAATAATAATGACAATAATAATTATTATTGGGCACCCCTATGCAGACGACCCACAAACTTCTATCTTCACTGCAAAACTCGCTCCAAAACTATGTTTTTAATTATTTGCTGGATATCTCAATCTGTACCAATTGAGCTACAGATAGCTCAGATTCAGCATATTTTAGCATCTGGCAGCTAGTTGGCACAGGGAATATAGTTCTATGTCTAGAGACAGGAAGTTAGGAGTTCAAATCCACACTCAGACATTCATTAGCTATGTTACCAAAATAAGTTACTTAACCTCTGTTTACCTCAGTTTTCTCATCTGCAAAATGGTGATAATAAAACCTTGTTTCTAAGGGTTATTGTGAGGATCAAAGGAGATAATATCAAATAGAAAATAATAGAAAAGCTCTTAGCATAGTACCTGGCATGTGTTAAGCACTCTTATTAAGCAAACATTCACATACATGTGTTTATCTTAAGCAGACCACCATCTACTCTGTCCCATGGTTAATTGGAAGAATTCTTTATTTTCCCCTTCTCCTTCACTACACATCACTAGTTTATTGCTGTCTTATATTTTTTCTGTCTCTAAAATTTCTCCCAGTACTGCTCTTCCTCTCCATTCAAAGCACGGCCTCTACAACACAGGAGGAAGACCCTTCGTACCATTACAATTATATGATTCCTCTACTCAAAAACCTTCATTTCTTTCCATTGCCTAACAATCCCATCGTGTAACAAAAAAACGATAAACTCAAATATTTCTAGAGAATTTTGTCTGATTTTTCCTCTGTGCCTATTATTCCCTGCCTTGTCTTGTATTTCTTTGCCACTGTTGTATCTTTCCCTCCAGTAGAATATGGGTCCATTGAGGGAAGACACCGTTTTAATTTTGCCTTTGTACCTTCAGTACTGCTATTATTATATCCACCGATAAGAACAGTGATAGTAACAGTAAGCATTTATAGTCTTTTACAAATATTATCTAATTTGGGAGCTGGGTGCTATTACTATCCCAGTCTTCCAGATGAGGAAACTGGAGCAGGGAGCGGCTAAGAGACTTGCTCAAGTTTTGCATAACTAATGATCGTCTGAAGTCAAATTTGAACTCAGCTTTTCTAACTCCAGGTCCAGCACCTTCTCTACTACTGCCTGACCCAGCTGCCTAATAGGTCAGTTCAATACAAGCTAGGAAGCTAGATTGCAAAGGAGATAAAATTGGATCTGAATTAGATAGAGCTGAGTTCAAATACTGCCTCAGATACTCACTAGTTGGTGTGATCGTGAGCAAATCACAACTACTTTCAACCTTCACTACATATCTGTAAAATGCAGCTGATAATAGCACCTACTATGCAGCAGAGACGGGAGCTGTCTGAAGCTATGGTCACACAGCAGCAAAGCAGGAGAAGAAATATTTTCTGGCTCTGGGTACAGCACTCTGTCTTCTTTGTGATGATACCTCTAATAGATTAAATTTTAAAAACAGTAAACTGTATTTAAGAACAACTAATAGGAGCAACTCTTAATCTTTCTAATCAAGGTCTTCCAGAAAAATGGATCCACCATTTGGGGGCGGCACATCTTTTTCCTTTCACATACAAGATCTTCCAGTCCAAATGAACCATTCTCTGTTCTGTGCTATCATTCCCTTCTCTCCTGCCACCGTACTTTTACTTCTGCTGTCCTCCATTCCTACACTGAAGATGTAATGCTCTGCCCCAATTCAAGTCATGGGGCACCTGCCCACTACCTGAGGGTGGCCCACCTGTGTCCCACCATTAAAGGCCCAAGCCCTTTTATATTTTTGCCTTTCTGCCCCTGCTTCTCTGTCATAGCCTGTAATTGCTTAAGACGTAAGTCTGGGCATGTTGCCAAAAGGCACCCCAACTTCCTCAAATTAGCATTCTGTATTTTTCCTATACCCTACAAGGATTAGCTTGGGTGCAAGATTAGAGATCACCTCATCCTGTTCCATCAACTAAGCAGGGTCCCCACACCCCTTGCCCAGAATACAACCCTGGTCTATTCTAGGATTTTCCATTCCCCATGATCCAGCATCTGGACCTCACACCCCCTGCCCAGAACATGACCCTGGGACTTCCCAGTCCCCCTCCTCGTGAGCATGCACCCCACCTGTTCTGGGAGGAACCTTTATGTTATTGGGGGTTGGACCCTAATGCTTGTGTACCCCTGAGCTGTATTTCCAAAATAGCTTACCAATTCACTCTTTTGGCTTCTGTAACGTCATAGCTTTGGCTAGCCCCCTTCCCTGGGTTTGGTTCCTATTTTTGATCCATATAATCAAGTCTGTGAGATTCATTCAGGACTGCCAATTTGAGTGAGAACTCTGGCAGCTGTGCGCTTGATCAATAAATCCACACCTAAATTTACCTTGAACCCAGGTCTTGGCTCACTCTTATTCTCAGCACAACAGTAAGCCCTCTGCTCATCTCTGTACTTAACCGTACCTGTTGATGTTCCTCCATCACTTTAAGATATGACTGAGATGCTACCTCTTTCATAGTCATCTTTTTGTCTGCCTCCTCCAGATGAAAATGATCTCTCCCTTCTCTTGTGTCTCATAGCACTTTGCGCAGTCCTCCCCTTGCTCCTAATTTTTCATTCTTTGAAATGTACCTATTAGTGCAGTTGTCTTCCTCTTCCCTCTCTATCCACCCCCGTAAACCAGAGCATAAACTTTGATTATCTTGGTATTAGCAGGATCTTGTACATATTTGGTGTCTAATAAATGCATCTTGAATGGAAATTTACCATTCTTTTTGCAGGGCCTCCCCCTTTTCAAGACTGCTCCCTCATCTACATTTTCCTCCTGCATTTTTGTCAAATGATGGTAAAGTTTCTTGGGTAATAGTCATGTTCCATGCCTGTGGACACATGTAATGATCACATAGCCTGTGAAATTGGAAATTAGAAAAAAATAAAGATAAAAAAGTCCATATCCAGATGACCACACCTCTACAAGAGCTTTACTTGGGAGTTTCATTGAAATAAGAAAGTGATTCTAATTTCATTATTTCATTGAAATAAGAAAGTGATTCTAATTTCTCAAATGCTTTGTCCACCAAATGAAAGCTTAATCAGGCCCTATCAGTCTAGAAAAGCTTCAAGTCAAGGCCCAGAACTGCCTGAAATCTAAATGTGAGTCTAAATAAATTCAGAGAGGCCAATTACCAAAAGATTAACCACCAGGTGGTGAGTTTTCTTTTCTTTCTTGGCCACAGCTACTCATTATACCATCACATGAGAAGAGTTTTCTCTTCATTGGTGGATGAATCCCTATCTTGATGAAATCACAGATCTTTGAAGAAATAAAGTAAATGTAATGTCATTAGAAAAAAGGCATTCCCGTATTTCTTTTGTGTTTAAAATTAGCCAAGGGATTTGACTGTTTTCTTTTTAAAAATGCTTAGAAATCAAAGGCCATACTCAACAGAAAAATCCACTGAAGCCAACTGGCATAATCCTAGAATACAGAGATTTTCAAATACAGAAATAACAACAAAAGTGACATCTAAAGTTGGCAGCACATTTTATTTATGTTATCTTATTTGAGTCTCATGACAATTTAGTGAGGCTGGTACAACAGGCATGCATGCCCCCATTTTTTTAAAGAAGAGGAAATATTCTCAGAGAAGTAAAATGACTTATCCAGTGAATATCAGAGGTTATCCAGGCCGTTATGACACCTAATATTTATTTCTGTAGTGTTTAAAGGTTTACAGAACACTTAAAAATGTAACTCCAGAGACAGATATAAGTTGTTTTCATTTTATATGGTAGTGCTGTTTCCTCAGCAAAGGGAACTCTCATTGTGGAATTTGCTTCTACCAATCTATAGCAACAATTCATCTATGAGTTATTATCACACAGGGTTAACCATAGATAAGCAATTCCATCTTTCATTTGCTTATAATGATAAAGTTGTCTGGTGGCTTATGGGAACTCACAGTTCATGTATGATGATTGTCACTTTAATTATTTTTTTTTGGTCTTTTTGGAGGGGAGAAAGCAGGGCATTTGAGGTGAAGTGACTTGCCCAAGGTCACACAGCTAGTAAGTGTTAAATGTCAGAGGCTGGATTTAAACTCATGTCCCCTTGACTTCAGGACCGTTGCTCTATTCACTGCACCACCTAGTGGCCCCCTGTCACCTTCATTTTACAATGAAATTAAATTTTACAAACAAACTGAGATCATGAAAAATAAGAGTCACCAATGGTTAGTCAGCCAATGAATATCTTCCATGGGATTCCCACCCAACATTCCCATCTCCGAAGTTGGTCTTGGTGCTGTTCCATGCGACCTCTAACATCCTAACTAAAGCAGAGTCATTGTGAATCTCACAGACTGTTTCTTTCTATCTTTTATGCCTAGTGCCTGACACATGGTAGGTTCTTAATAAATGTTTGTTGATTGATTGACTATTGATTTTACAGGCTTTTCTTTTTTCGGTGATTATTTAATTCAGCAAGCATATATTAATCATCTGGGAGTCTATAAAGGACAAAATCTTCAAAAATCAAGGTGACTGTCAACTCTATAACATGAATTTATCCAGTATTGTTAATGATTGTGTCATTTCTTTCATTCAATATTCTCATATAAATCCATTTAATTAATACCCCAAACTTTCATACTTTGAAGTTAGCTTAGAAAATTTTTATTGCTCTCTACACAGTTTAAATCAACTTTTATCTTTTACAGAGAGTAAAACAGACAATTATTTGCACCAATTAATATCCACTGACTGTGGTTTATTTTCCCCCTGGAAAATTATCATTTAGTTTATATTGTCTGAACTGTAATCTAGTTAAAATCTATCTGAGTTATAGCTAGCTCTTGAAACTATCATGACAATAAGACTCATTTTTTTCTTTTGCTTTTCTTATAATACTGACTTCCTGGGCAATTAAAAAAAATCTGTAAGTCTCCATAAGACCTTCTCTGTAAATGATGGAATACATATCTGCATTTATTTGCAAATATTTTCATAGAACCAATTTAGTGGATAGAGACCTGGCTTTGAAGCCATCAAGACCTGGATTCAAATCCTACCTCTGACAAACTGTCTTTGTGATTCTGCGCAAGTCACTTACTGACTCAGTTGTCTAAACAATTCTCTTAGACTAAGCTTTAGAGGTGCAGATCTACCTTGGTGGAAAGATTTTCCTTATTGGGAAGCTCAGTATATCAGTGAAATCACAGGTCTGCTCTTCATCCATATCCTATAATCTCATATTATTCCCATGTTTAGGCTGTTGCTAATTATAAACATTTTCCAAGTAGGCCTGAGTCATTTGTCAAAGATTACAAATTAAAAAAAAAA
>JAQQSW010000071.1:49751-85636 GCA_028646575.1 Pseudocheirus occidentalis
TGTGCTTATGTATACAAAGCCAAAAACAACACAGTAACTCCTGGTGGGAAACCAAACAGAACAAGAGTTATCTGGGGGAAAGTTACTCGGGCCCATGGAAATAGTGGAATGGTTCGAGCCAAGTTCAGAAGCAATCTTCCTGCGAAGGCCATTGGACACAGGATCTGAGTGATGCTCTATCCCTCAAGGATCTAGAATATCAAAACTGATTAAATAAAATTAAACATTTTTTTCAAATGTAAAAAAAAAAAAAAGAAATGGCCATGGAATCTTTTCAATGGTACAATGCTATGCATTCCTCTGAGAACTGCAGGGTGACATCTACTATATCTTCAAGGACCAAGGAGCCACGAAGGCTAAGAATATGAGAGACAGATGGTAGAAAGTCCTTAACGCGAAGACAGGCAGATAAGAGTTTGAATCCTGCCTCAGGTACTTCTAGCTGTATGACTAGGCAAATCTCTGCATATCAGTTTTCTCAAATGGAAAATGAAAGGGGTTGAATTTGATGACCTCTACCTTCCAGCTCTAAAACTATGATCCGATGTGGTTCTGAGCAAAAAGCAAATCCATAATCCTGTAGAAAAGAATATAGATTGTTGGGTTTTGTAAGTACATTAGATCATGGCAACATCAACAACTGAGACAGAAACAGCAGGAAGAGAAGGACCAGTTTTAGAAAGTGAGGGGTTAAAATGTAAGCTTCTTAAGGGCAGAGACGGGTTTGTGTTTCCTTTGTATTCGCATGTTGTTGCACATAACACTGATTCATAAATAAATTCTTGTTGGATTGAATGGAAACCGTGGTGGAGAGCTAAAGGCTGCAAGGACACTCTAATACTCATAATGGTTAAGTAGGCACAGGTCAGGCAAGTTGGACACTCAGTAAGAGCGTGAAGGAGAAGAAGTTAGTCTTTAGGTAGAAAAAAATACTGAAGAACCAAATGGTGAGTAGAATATAAGCTCTCTGAGGGCAGGGCCTGTTTAGTTTCTTTCTTTGTATTCCTAGAACCTAGCACAGTACCCTGCATGGAGGATGTAATTAACCCATACTTCTCAAATGGAATTGACTTACAAGGTACAAAGATAAAGCTTTTCATGTTCCAGTTAGATATCAGCTTTCGGACTTAGCCCCTTTCTGTCTGTACACCTATGTATTCAGATCGTTGCATATGGCATTCTTGAATTTAGTGCTGGGCAATATTAGGGCCAGGTGAGCCTCTTGGGCTGCATGTGATAATTAGACTTGTCTTTTTTAGTGTATTGCCATGTGTCTGGGATGATTGAAAGGTGGGCTGCCTATGGACTAAGGAACATCCTAAGATCTTTTAAATCTTGACTCAATTGCAAACTTTTATAAGAGGTCATATTTTCTTCTCTCAGCTGTGAGGATCTCATCAATTATCCAAAACTACATTCTGTTTACTTTAGATATATTTTGTACAAGGGCATCTAGGTGGTACAGTGGATAGAGGACTGGGCTTGGAATCAGGAAGATTCAATCTGGCCTCAGACACTTAATAGCTGTGTGACCCTGGGCAAGTCATTTGACCCTGTTTGCCTCAGGTCCTCGTTTCTAAAATGAGCCAGAAATTTGCCAAGAAAACTTCAAATATGGCCACAGAGATTTGGAAATAATTGAAGTGACTGAGCATCAACAAATATTTTGTAAATCCTTAAAAATACACCTTTTATTTCCCTATAGAGGATGCATGCTTCTTGTGGGCAGGAACCATTGTATTTTGTATTTGTATCTCTAGCTCCTAATACAGAAGAGGTACTATAATAAATATGTGCTGACTGGTTCCTAGATCTGAGATTCCACAATTGATACTAATTACATTCCAAACAATTTTTGTCTAGGAGAGCCACAAATTATTCTAGGAAATCTGTGAAATTCTTTATGTTTTAAAGAAATGCTTTTGTTAATTACACTAGAAGTTTGTAGAACTATCTCAATAGGCATTTCTCTATCTCTATTTTTTTGTTACATAACAATACTATTTATACAATGACTGCTTCCTAAAATACCCTTGCCTGCAAGGTTTCTTGCTGAAAAAAAAGTTCTATACCCAAACATGTAATGTTTCTAAGTTAACTTATCTGAAATCGATTCAATTTAATTATCATTAAGCACCTACTATGTTCAAGGAAAATTCTGAGTTCTGGGACTACAAGGACAAAATCAAAATAATTCCTGTCTTCAATGAGCATAAATTCTAAGGGAAGGATGTAATATGTGAACAGATTCATAAATATAAAGCATACGGTGATTTCAAGAGAGTGAGATAGCTAACAACTTGGGAAAAAGGGAATCAGAAAAGGTCTTGTGTAGATGGTGGCAACTGGAATGCTTCTAGCAGCCATAGGAGAGGCAGTAGCACACTCCAGATACAGGGGACCATTTGTCTAAAGACAGAACATTGGGAGATGAAATCCTAAAATATTCAACAACTAATATTTTGTTGTTTTGACTTCAGATTGTTTTTCCCCCTACATCATTACATACTTCCTGTTTAAATGGACAGATAACAATCCTATTGGAAAGCAGAGCTTTCAATATGTCAGAGATTTTTGACATAAGGAAAATAACAGATCTATTTTTGTCTGTAAATTGTCATGATTATTTCTGATTAAATGGACTTTTCTTAAAAATATAAGTATTAAATGTTGCCTTTTGCTATTCCCAATTAGTTTTTGTTATACTAATATAAGACCAGTGTTATATTTTATATTCCAATTATGTAAGCTTAATATTGTGTGACTCTGGAAAGTAAGGAGTTATTCTCAAGTGTCTAAACCATTTCTCCATCTCACGGCATATGAAACATCATGTGCATTTTGTACAAAAGTCATCATGCTACAAATTTAGTCATATCTATCTTACTGTGCACTTCCTAACAATGAGACGAATGATTGTGGGTCATTATCAGTCGAAGCTATGCAAACCGGAGAAAGATCCTTTGCTTAATATTTATTTTTCATCCTGAAACTGTCACATACTAGGTATGCCAATGTTGATGAAGATATCTACATGAAGCTGTTTTAGTAGCACCAAGAGCCCAGGGCAGGCAGTATCCCTGGGAGCTCTTGCTATGACTTGGCATTCAGCCCAGTGTGAAAGCAAAGGAAGGGGCTCTAGGGAACTGAATTAGGAGGAGTGAGGATGAGTCTGGGAATGAGGCAACCAATAGCCCCCTGTGCTGGACCCTCTTATCTACATGGTGAAAGTAGACCTGCTCTGGGTTTTGGTCTCTGGCTAAGTGCTCCTCACCTCTTGCTTATAAAAAAACCCCAAACTCCCTAAATTAACACAAGCACTCTTTGAGACAAAGGAACCTAGTATGCTATTTACACATCCCATGGGTTTGCAGTAACACATATTGACTGACATCAAATGGAAATCTGATACATTACTCGGTGCAAAGGAACATGAGCAGTGGGATGCATACTTCAGCTGCCTCAATCAATCCAAAGCATTGGTTGCCTTCACTGGTCTGCAAAACACCTGGGAAAAGTGACTTTCTCAATCATTCCAAGGTTCTGAGAATGCCTAGAAAAGGAATCCAGAACTTGACCTCCCATTAAACCTGAATGATATGAAGAATCCCACCATCCTCTCACTGTCAGTGAGATCAAATCTAAAATCCTGTTTGACTTTCAAAGACCTGTATTTCCTGTATTTTTCCTACCTTTCCAGTCTTCTGTTACCTTACTCTTTTCCAATGTAATCCAATGACACTGACCTCTTTGCTACTCCTCCCACACAATACTCCATCTCTTCACCACGAGCATTTTTACTGACTGGCCTCATGCCTGGAATTCTCTCCCTTCCAATAACTACCTTTTGGCTTCCCTGTATTCCTTCAAGTCAAGCCTGCATTCTACAAGAAGACTTTTCCCATCTTCCTTAATCTTGGGCCCTTCCCTCTGAAATTACCTCCAATTACATCCACAGAAGGTTCTGCACTCTATGAGCAAAGTAGAATTACAGTAACTCAAAGGAAAAACGAGATGTACAAATGTAGGGACATCTCCCTCCTAGATGATCATATGGACTATTTGTTCTCAACCTGTGGTGGAGCCTTCTGAGGTCATAGTGGTCTGATCAGTCGCAGCTGGACACACTGTACATTGACCCTGACATTGTGATGTTCTTTTGGTCCTCTTTGAGCACAAAGGACAAACAACAACCTTTCATTTATTCTGTATAGATCTTGTTTGTGTATCCCATTAGACTCTTGTATATTCCATTCTTGAGAGCAGGGACTGTCTTTTGTCCTTTTTTGTATGTTCAGTACTTGACATGTGGTAGATGCCAGGAAATCTTCTCTGAATGATTGATTGCATAATTGTTTGCATGTTTTTTTTTTCCTCATTAAGCACTGAGGTTCTTGAAAGCAAGGACTGGATTTTTTTGTATCAAGTACAATGCTTGATTCATAGTAGGCACTTTAAAAATGCTAGTTGACCAACTGTTGATGAGTTAATCAAAAGGGAGAACTCTCACCCAAGTTAGGGTCTTTGTTTTCATACTAATTTGATTCCATATATGTGAAATTGATTTTCTGACCCAATTTGTTGAAGGATTTTTCTGTCCTAGATTTGAACTTGAGGACCCAGTGAGGGGGAAATGAAACCAAGGACCAGATTATCTTCCAGGCAACCATACAGTGACAAAGTATTAAAGTTACATTAGGGCATTTGCAGCCTATTGATTGGCTGAAGTAAATAGACTGGCTAGGAGTGTTTTGTTTGCTTGTCAGGCCCTTGTAGTTTAGCTCTTCATAGGCTTCATTTGAAAGGACTCTCTAGTTTGGTGCAACTGATCTAGGCTAGTTTACTGAAACCAGATATGTAAAGTCCTGAAGGTAAAATGAATTTAATTGGAGAACTTAGCAATGGACATTCTTGTTGCTCATACGAAAGATATTTTTCTTCCAAACAAGGAATTCTAGGGCCCAGGATTCTTCTATTCTAAGGGTTCTCAATATGGAGGCCATGAATTTCCAATGGGTCCCTGGATAGAGTTAAAAAAATCCATGAACTTGAATTGGAAAATGTGTGTGTGTGTGTGTGTAATTACTTTTGCTAAACTTAACTGAAATTCAGTATCTCTTGCATTAATTAAAACAAATATTAAGAAGTTATTAATTATTAATCTTAAGAAGAATCCATGGTCTTCACCAGATAAACAATGGAATCTAAGGCACAAAATAGAATAAGAACTTTGACTTCATTCTCTTTCTTTGTCAGTTATTAACTTGCAACATTAATTTGATAAACCCACTTTGGGAATTTATTTGTTTATTTAACCTTTCTGTCAAATGGATATATTTACCTGCAAGGGTACTGTGGAGAATGTATAGCTGAGGGAAAACAGAAAGGTTTCCAAAGAATGATGGGATTTTCTGATAAAAAGGGCTAGATTTCACAGACTAGTTCTTCATATTCCTCCTTTTTGAGAAGAGCTAGGATTGGTAGTTTTATTCAAGTCTGAGCCCAAACACTCATTACTTTAAGAAACAGTCTCAAAATGGGAGCTAATAATAAACTGGCATCCCATTGTTTCTGTTACTTCCATTCTGTGGAAGAATACCTCCAGGTAGGAGATAAGCCAATTAAGGCAAAATACTCCTGCAGGTTTGCCCATTAAGAGGAGAATTTATAAATTGTGTCCAATTGCAAATGGACCATACTTTACATTTCAGCATCATGTTATCTCAAGGAATCTAGAGCCCATTTTTTCAATACTTGGGAAAGGTAGGCTGCCTCATTTCTTGCTATTCCTGATTAGGCTCCTTAAATGACAACAAATCTAGAGAGTAAGGATGAAAAATTTCCCAAAGCTCTCCTTCATTCAGTTGAAGGATTCAATGTTAACTTTTTATTCTTCCTCTACAAATTCTATGCTGATTTAAAGAGAAACACACACACACACACACACACACACACACACACACACACACACACACACACGAGAAATCATGCCCTCGAGCGAATCCCCTTAGATTTGTATGGAGCTGGGAAGTTTTCGAAGTTGAAAATAACCTGGTGACCTCTATGTCCAAATGAATGCCACTCAAAAGGTGTGGCAGACAGTATGTTGTTAAGTTATTATTCATGACATATGTTTACTTCTGAATAAAGTAAAGAAAATGCAAATACAACAGGGAAACAGAAAGACATGATAAAAAGAGATGTTTGTAAAGGCTCCTAGAAAATACGGGCTGATGATGCAGAGTGAACAGAAGCAGAAACAGAATTTCTAAAAGAACAAGAACATTGTAGACATAACCCAGGTTTTTAACTGAGCCTGGGGCATGTTCATGACTAGAGAATGCTATGTGGGGCAGGGTTGATGCAGGAAGGCTGGAGAACAGAGCTATTATCTTCTTATAGAATCTTTCATGATTCCAGACTCTCTGTGGGACTCACTCCAAACAAGTAGACAGAGAGAAAGAATCTATGAGCTTCAGAAATACAGGGGAGACTGACTCCTCACTATGTCCCTGATTTTCAGTTTATCTCACTAGAGACTCTGGGTAGTGACCCCTTGGATGAAATCTGGATTTTTCTCTTGGTTGAACTGAGATCTTATTTCACTGTCATTTAAAGAGCATATTCACTTCTGTATTTTTTAGTGTGTTCTAATAGCTATTCTTTTTCTAATTTCTTTTGCTTTTTCACTTAGATAAATGGCTTACTCCTATTTAGCATTTGAAATAATCTCAGCCTTTACTGAGGAGTTACAACTGGTAAATATATCAGCCCCACCCCTAATCCCTTAATGGATAGTGACCAGGAAAAGCAACTTTTTTTGTTTTGACCCAAAATGGCATCACAGAAATATTGGGGGGGGGGGCGGGGTCGGAGATACACATATCTCTATTTAGTCTAAAACCCTTCTCAGAAACTGTAGGAAAGAGCCTCCATCCTCAAATGCTCAGGAGACTTGCCTGTCCTTGGTCTCACAAAAATTGTGGTGACTGTCATCCTTTCCTTAGAATTAATGCAGAATCTCAGACTGTATCTGTCAAGTCCTCCCATGTGCCATATTTACACAAGTCATACATACCTTACATGGGCAACACACATTCTATAGTTTTTTTAAAAAGCAACAACCTGAAAAGCTTGAGAACTCTGATCAATGCAGTGCCCACCTATGTCTCTAGAAGACCTACAATGTATAATGTTACCCACCTCCTGACAGAAAGGTGATCAGTGGTCTTAAGGCACAATAAGAGACATGCATTTTTGGACATGGTCACTATGTGGATTCATTTTGTTTTACTGTTTTTGTTTGTTACAAGACTTTTGTTTTCTTTCTCATTTTGTTGGATGGTTTGCAGGAAGAGGGAGGTATTATCAATACTGATAGAATGAAAATAAAAGAAGGCCATTGAAATATGTTTGTTTGGGTTGTTGTTTTTTTTTTTTTGAGAGAAAAGAACATAAGGAAGTTCAGAAGGAAGCACAGACTACCATTACAGTTTTGAAAGTAACACATAGAATCATATATTTGAAAAAAAAGTCAAGCAGTTGAAATGGATACTTATGGTTCCATATACAATTTTCTTATATTCTATTATGTGTATGGGTATGTTGCTTTTTGGCATTTAATTTCAAATTAAAGGAATAAAATAAAAGAAACCCAAAGAGGATAGGTCTTTTTTGTGAAATGTCTGTGACTTTTCCCCATCACCCTTTGGAGCCACTGTCTCCCATGTTTGTTACTTGGCAGAGTGTTTGACATATGGTTGATAATATTTGGCTCTCTGACAGACTGATTCTCCTTGAAGAGCAATGAAGAATTTCTAGGCCCTCTAAACTTGATCTTCACTCATTTTTGTTCACAGAAACATTTCAAAGATGGCTTCTTGGGGTCTAGCCAAAAACTATTTTGTTAAGCTTTTTCATCCATTCCATAGTCTACAAACATTTAAAAAGTACATACTATGTGTAGTACATTTTGACTTACTCTATTTTAGTAAAATATTAACAAAAGAGATATTACCACACACAGAAATAATGCATATATTTAGAAATCATGATATTCAATCAGAAAGGCAAGTTGGCAGCGTCTACAGCACTAGCCTGGGAATGAAAAAAAAAATCTGAGTTTATATCTACCTCTGGATTACCAGCTGTGGAAATACAAGCAAGTCACTTAACTTTCTGAGTTTCAGGTAGCTCCTCAAATTGAAGCTACAGATGGGTTGTAGGAAAGAGTTGCCAATGCTGATCTGCAACATATTGATTTATTGACAAGTAGCTGGAAAATGGAATATTCCTTTAAAACTGGAATAAGGTCATTACAATCTATAACTACAGATAGATATGTCCTGATTAGTATAAAAAATTAACATCATTAAGTTGATGCATTATTTGAATTTTAATTGCATATTTCCATTGGGCTGGAAAAAATCGCCTTATTTTCTGTGTAATATAATTTTAAATAGTACAAATTTGAATAGAGAGTCCTTCACAGGATTCTTCATTTGTACTTTTTGGGGCCTAGTTAACTCAAACTAGTTTGTTTAGCTCAGCTTCATTAACTGTAAAACAGGAGAACTGGCCTTGGACTCTGGACTTACCATATCTATGACTTACCAGTTTCTCTACCATCAACATTCTGAAATATTAAACAATTTCAAAATGAGTAGGTTAAAATTTACTTCTTTCAGTCCTGCTTGAGTGAATATAGTACTAACAAATAAAGAAACATAAAAAGAAAATAAATTGTTGGATGGATAATTAAAAATTGATTCCTTTTTAAATACCTCTCACTCTTATAATTGCCAAATACCATGCACCGTTAGCAATTTTCAATGGTTCTGCTTTCCAGAATTTTAAGTTTGTTAGTGTTTTCAAAACTTTTCAACTCAAGTTTTTTTTTTATACATTTTGAGGCAAGTGATGATTAATACAAATTAGTTACCTACATTCAACATGGGAATAAAATAAAAATTAAGCATCATTTTAAATTAGAAAGACAATGTTAATAGTGGAAAGAATACTGAAGATGGAGGTTGGAATTTTGATTTTAACCCTGGCTAAGTAATGTCAGGAAAGTCATTTAACTTCAATGAACATCAATTTTATTACCTATAAAATGGGCATAATTAAACAACCTATTTCACAGGGTCATCATGAGGTTCAAATGAAATAATCTATAGAAAGCACTTTGTAAAATTTGAAGAGCTGTATAAACGTTGTATCATATTTTAAGTCAATAATAAGGGAGGTTTGGGTAACTTAGTTCCAGCTCAGGTTGAATAAAATATTTGTTCTGCTTCTTCCTAAAGTCCAGAGCAAATTCAGTGTATAAATCCATAGGGAGAGACTCTAAAATGTTCACATTTGTACATTTCTCTTCCGAACAGAGCCAGGTGTCTATTATTTCCATCATAAAACTCTCATTCTCCAGCCTAACCTAGATGTTCAAACACTAATAAGATGAACATTAACAGTATGAGAAGAGCCATAGTGGGCTGTATTTTCTAAAAGAGATGAGCATATAGAGACAAGGAGAAAATTCTACCAGACTACACACCATTGGCCTGATTTTTTAGTATAAAGAAATGGTTGGGAGTGGGAAGCGACAGAAGTAACAATCATGGAAGTTTCAGTGATCTAAATCTATTACCTGACTTCAGAAACATTCACATGATAGGAATGATAGAAAAAGCGTCTTATATTTATATTAGTATTAAATACATAAATTTATTTGGAAAGGAAATGCTGTATAGTGAAAAAAGTGCTAGACCTGAAGACAAGAAAACCCAGGTTCAAATCTCAGCCTTTATTCTTACTAGCTGTATAATCATGAACAAGATATTTAGTCTCTCTGAGCTTGAATTTCTTCATCTGTGAAATGGGGATATTACCTTTAATATGAGGTTCAAATGAGATAAGGTATGTGAAAGACTTTGCAAGCCTTAAGGAGTGAAACAAATCAGGGCAGTTGATGATGCACGTAATAGAGTACTGGCCCTGGAGTTAGGAGGATCTGAGTTCAAATCTGACCTCAGAAACTTGTCGCTTACTAGCTGTGTGACCTTGGGTAAGTTACTTAATTCCGTTTGCCTTGCCTTCCTACCTCCAAAAAATAGAGTGATAAGAATCTCAATTATTATCATCATTATCATCATCTTTTCAATGATCATATGAGGCAGGTAGTGAAAATATCAGAACTCCTAGTTTATAGCTGATAAATCAAGACTCTGAAAGATTCACTGATTTGCTCAAGATCTCCCAAAGAATAAGTAATGGAAGAAAGATTCAAACCCACCCCCAAATGTTTTCAGGACCCTTTCTATTTGTTAACACCCTTTTGTTGTTGTTCGGTTTTATTTGACTCTTTGTGACCCCATTTGGGGTTTTATTGGAAAAGATACTGAAGTGGTTTGCTATTTCCTTCTCCAGTTCATTTTACAGATGAAGAAACTGAGGCAGAGTTGAGTGACTTGCCCAGGGTCGTATAGGTAGTATGTGTCTGAGGCAAAGTTTGAACTCAGAAAATAAGATTTCCTGACTCCAGGCCTGGTGCTCCATCTACTGTGTCACCAAACTGCCTTCTTAATACCCTAATGATCAACAAAAACCCTTATTTCCAGCTAACCTAAAACCTTATTATTGTTGTCATTTTTAATCCTATTCTTCTTGGAGGTGAAGAACAAAGACATATCCCCTGTAAGAGAATGTTTTCAGATGTCAAAGACACTTTGAAATCAACCCTAACACTTCTTTTCTCCTGGATAAGTAACTGGTGCTCTATCCTTAGGCAGCCTCTTCCCTATAAAGCATAACAAAGGGCCAAATGCAGGGAAAAATTTGCAAGTGACATTATGACTTAATAAAACTTGAGGAATTTTAGGGTTGAGAGATCACAGAGGTTAACTAGTTCACTTGGGGCCCTGGATTCCCCCCCACACACACACACACAAAACTCTTGGAAAAAAAGATAATCTAGCCAATACTTTAGAAACAGACAAATCAAGGATCTTAACTTTTAGAGCAAGGGACCCTTGAGGGTTGGGGAACTTGCAGCCTCAAAGCCACGTGTAGCATTCTAGGTCCTTGGATATGGCCTTGCAACTAAATCCAAGTTTTATAGAACAAATTCTTTTATTAAGGGGATTTGTTCTGTGAAGTTTGGGTTCAGTCACAGCTCTGCACTTGAGGACCCAGAGGGCCCCACCCCTGGATACCAATGAAGCATGATCATATTCATAATAATCATAATGATATAGTACTGTAGGATTTAAAAAGACACACACACATACACACATATATGTATACATATGTGTGCATATTCTTATTGGACCTTCCTAGGAACTCTGGGAGGTTGTGTTCTTACTATGCCAGTTTTGCAGATGAGGAAAAAGAAGCTGAATGACTTTAAATGGTTTGTCCCTTACCCAGGACTATTCCATTTTTCTTCTTCCATCTCCAGTGCCTAGCACAATGATGGGCATGTAGTTGCAACTTTATAAATGCTTGGTGATCATTTGACTGATTTAAGATAGCGGTTCAAGGAACCAGGTGGAATTGTAGATTTGTATTTGTATTCTGGAAGACATGAGTTTCAACTTTGCCTCATACAATGAGTGGATTAATAGAACAGTCAGTTGACATGCCCCTTCCAGAAACAACAGTGATGCTGCCTTGACTACAGGTCCCAGAAGGCTGTGCCAATGGAGCACAAACTCAGAAGGGTGTGATCAAGGTAGGAAGACTTTTGAATCTGGATCCAGTAATATACTTGTATGCAATTGGAGAATGACCTGTATTTTTACATATTTTACTTAATTCCCTCTATATTTTAGAAATGAGACCTTTATCAGAAACACTGGTTGTAAATATTCTTTCCCACTTTCCCACTTTGTTCTTAATCTTGGTTACATCGGCTTTGTTTGTACAAAAAAATTTCAACTTAATGTAATGAAGATTATCCATTTTGCATTTTATAATGCTCTCCAACTCTTCTTTGGTCATAAAGTCTTCCCTACTCCATAAATCTGACAGGTAAACAAGTCATTTCCCAATTGATAAATAGAAAAAGGATATGAACAGGAATTTTCAGAGGTAGAAATTGAAGATATCTATAAGCATATGAAAAATGCTCTAAATCATTATTGATTCAAAAATGCATATCAAAACAACTTTGAGCTACCACATCTTACCAGTCAGATTGGCTAGGATGACAAAACAGGAAAATGACAAATGCTGGAGAGGATGTGGAAAAATTGGAACACTAACGCATTGTTGGTAGAGCTGTGAACTGATACAACCATTCTGGAGAGCAATCTAGAACTATGCCCAAAGGGCTATAAATAATTACATACCCTTTGACCCATTAATACCACTTCTGGGGGGTGTATCCCAAAGAGATCATAGAAGTGGGGAGGGAGAAGATCCATATGCACAAAAATGTTTATTGTAGCTTTCTTTGTAGTGGCAAAAAACTGGAAATTAAGGGGATGCCCATCAATTGGGGATTGGCTAAACAAGTTGTGGTATATGAATGTAATGGAATACTATTGTGCTATTAGAAATGGGGAGGAGATGATCTTCATATTCACCTGGAGAGATTTATACAAACTGATGCTAAGTGAGAAGAGCAGAACCAGGAAAAATTTGTACACAATCACAGACACATCATATGTGTGACCACTAGCTTTGATAAACTGGACTCTTCTCAGGAACACACAGTTATCAGACAACTCTACAAGTCTCAGGATGGAAGGAGATATCTACATTCAGAGAAAGATCTAGAAAGAACAGAGTTTAAATGGAAACTGAAGCAATCTACATGCTATAGTTCTTTTTCATGTTTGTTTTTCTTTCTTTTTTCCCCATTTTTCACTGCATTGGTTATAACCCTTCTCTACGACCAGACTAATGTCCAATGTGAAAGTATTTGCATATCCTATACTTGAGTGCAAGATGCCATGGTGGGGGGCATGGATGGAGGAGAGAAAATTTGAAACTCAAGGGATTGTGGAACTGAATCTTGTAAACTAAAAGTAAATAAAGAAATCAATTAAAATTAAAAGAAATATACATGTATGCACTCTGATGAATGTTTCATAGTACCTGATGTACTCTGAAAGAACATTTTCCAAATCAGAACTGTCAAAAATGTGGCCACAATACCCCTTGAGAGAGCAGGAACTAAATACAAATGTAATTGGGAGATCTTAAACAGGAAAAAATAAAAATATGATCAAATAGATAATGTTAACATATGTGGTTTTCTAAGTCAATATGAGCCCAAAGGGATCCTTATGTAGGGTTAATGGCTTTTATTTCTATTGAAAATTGTCATCAATGTTCTGCGTCACAGATGGAGTGAGATCATGCCTGTTTGCTAGAAGGCATGACACTGTGGATAAAATAATGAAACCCCAAATTAAAGAAAGTGTGTTAAATGAGATTAATTCAACTGTCTGTCAATATGAGATCATGTCCTGAGAGCTGGAAGGGACCAAAAAGTCCATCTGATCGAACACCTTATCTTAGAGGTAAGGAAACTGATCCTCAGAGGGCTTGTGACTTGCTCAAGCTGAGAAGTGACAAAACCAGGATATGAAGCCGAACTATTGACCCAACCCCCTTCCCCTCCACCCCACTCCTTCCAATACATGACAACTTGCCTCCCACTTTTGACAAAGTAGAGGGAAAGACAAAGTATACAATGAGCAACAGAATTTTTGGAAATCTATTCATTATAACCAAAGAATTAAAGAGGGAATTTGAAAATGCTTAAAATAGTGTCAAGCTAAAGAAACCTTGGAAGGATTAGTACAATTTACACATGCCACAGTTGAGTTCTCATCATATCATGGGAACAAATTATAAATATGTGTGTATACATATATATGTATATATATACACACACACACATATACATACATGTTCCAATGGCACTATATATGTATATGTACTATATGTGTATGTATGTATATATACATACATATATGCATGTCATTTTCTGTTATACTTGGCTGTGAACAAGTCATACTCCTATACTTGATTATGAGAACAGGGATCACTACATAGTCTTGGGTAATTGATGGGATAAGTGACCTACCCATAAAAAGCTGATATTTGTCCGAGGTGGGGTGAAATCCAAGTATTCTCTAGTACAGCCCTGGCCCTCTCTTAACTGTGCCATGTTCCACTTACAAATACACATACACACACACAAAATGTATATAAATACTTTGAGTGTATAGATGAAAATACCGAGAACTAGACAAACTGTGCCTTATGTTCAGCCCATGGAAAATGGGTTGATCCCAGTCTTGAAAGAGAGGAGTAGAGTGCGCTCAATGGCATTTGGGAAATTGTACAATACATTTTAATGACCCTTTCCATTCTTAATGCTTCTCCCTGAAACAAGAACTCATCATTTGCAACAATATACTTCTGGGATGGTGTATGACTATGAATCATAGAGTACAACAATCTCTGAAGGATTCAGAGTTAAGAGTCACCCAAAATACAATGCAGTGGCTCCAGGTGGGTGTTAGGAAACTATAGCACATTGCCCAACAAAAGAATTTTTTAAGAGAAGCATAAAGGATGTCATAAGCTGTATGGCTGGAAAGAGATTTGGTTTGGTCACAAGGAGAGAGCAAGGGATAGTCCATGGGCAGTTAGCCCATATAATAATTAATATCAATAATAAAAGCAGGGGCGGCTAGGTGGCACAGTGAGTAGAGCACCAGCCCTGGAGTCAGGAGTACCTGAGTTCAAATCTGGCCTCAGACACTTAACACAAAAAACTAGCCGTGTGACCTTGGGCAAGTCACTTAACTCCAACTGCCCTCCAAAAAAAAAGCAAAAAAAAAATAATAATAAAAGTAGCTAAATAGTATATAGTGCTTTAAAATTTACAAAGAACTTTACAAATATTACATTTGATTCTCGTAACAAACTCAGGATGTAGAGACTATTATTATGATGCCAATTTTACAGTTGAGGAAACTGAGGCAAGTTGACTAAATGACTAGCCCAGGGTTACCCAACTAATAATTATCTGAGGCCAAATTTGAACTCAGGTCTTCCTTACTCCAGGTTCAGGAACCTATCCATTTCACCACCTCAGTGTTAAGAGAGCTAGAAAAACAGCTTCATGCTGTTGGATAGAATCACTCAGTGTTGCAGACAGTAGTCCAGTGCAATGAAAGGCATGGATGGGTTGCAGTTCCCACTACTAAAGGGAATGAATACATCAATGGGATTGCAAATCCTCCATTATATCTATATCTATCTATTACACACACACTCACTCACACACACACACACACACACACACACACACACACATATATAGTGAGAGAGAGAGAAAGAGAGAGAGAGAGAGAGAGAGAGAGAGAGAGAGAGAGAGAGAGAGAGAGAGAGAGAGAGAGAGAGAGGAAGGGAGATTAAGACTTAGGTATACCTTATAAATACCTTGATCTATATTGAAACAGAAAGGTTAAGTGACTCTTTCTGTGTGTCTCTCTCTAAAGCTGGACAGCCAGCCAGATAGCCATGCAGACCAATAGATGATATACATAAGTCACAACTTGTCTGTTCCTCAGTATCACCAATTGCAAAATGGGTTATCTGAAACTCATAAACACACCTTCTGACATCAATTTTTCAAGAACAGATGATTTCATTATCCTGAGTGCTTAATAGAGATCAGATGCCATTCATATCTTTCCTAGATGACCTTTATGATATGCTAAGACCAAAAAGTAAACCTACATTACCTAGGACCGCACTCTAGGGATGAAAGGTGTTTTTTGAATTTAGTTTAATTTTACTGGAAAAATCATAGCTCACTACTTGTTGTCTCAAACCTTTTCCATCTTGGTAGACCCTTTCCTCCACTGGCACTGGGAACTCAAGGATATTGTCACATCGTTTTTGGGAATGAGGGGAGGACATTACATAGCTATATGTCTGTATACTTATTAATAACGAAAACCCTCTTTTTCCTAGGGTTAGGAAAAAGAGCATATTTTCCCCATTCCTTCTAGGAGAAACCTGTAACTAACATGTCTCATAGCATCTTAAGAAGCTTTTTATTCTTCACCCTGTCAAACACTAAATTGATAGTCCTACCAGTGGAAGGAGATGCCAAATATGCTTTCCTCCAGCAGCATTACTCTCAACAGAGTGCCAAGCACCCCTCCTTCAACCACTGGCTAAGAAGTTGAGAGGAGCAGATGTGTTCTGCTGGTGTTACAGCTCATCTCCTTCCTCCACACTTTTCTCAGAAGCCAGAATTGTTAGAAGTTAACCAAAATAGATTAGCCACAGTCTTTGCCTACAGGTCCTGTGCTGATGTCAATTTTCAAAGTTCAGTCCCACACATCTGTGTGTTTCACCTTGAAGGGCATCATACACACTCCCCTATCTTCTGCATACTAAGCCAGTTCTTTTTAATGAATAGTGAAGGAAATTTCTACTCCAAGCAAGACAGCTATTGATAATTTCTCATTATATATACAAATATAAATATATAATAGGTATAATATGTATGCGCATGTATGTGTATATGTGTGTGTCTGGAGAAAGAAGGGAGAGGGGAGGGAGGAAAAGAGAGGGGGGAGGGAGAGAGACAGAGAGACAGAGAGAGACAGAGACAGAGAGAGAGAATGGAGAATGGAGAATGGATAAGGATAATGTGTGAATTTGTTTTGTTTAAAAAGAAAAGGAATCATTCAAAAGTACCAGTTTGGTAAGGGCATCCAATGGGAATATTGGCCTACCCAACAGTTTACTGCTCAGTCCCGACACCATGGATGTAAGGACACCTCCACAATAGTGTTATTCTTAAAACTAGCTAACCAACCTCTCCAGTGGGCATACAAAAGAGAGGGAGCACCCTCCCCCCCTCCAAGTACACAGCAAAGGTTATTCTAGAGGTGGGAGATTGCAGGGAGTGTCCTTGGGGGGGGGGGTAGAATTGCCTGAGGCGTGGAATTCAAGTATCTGTTCCAGACCCATAAAAAGTTTCACCTTCCATGAGCCATTTCCAGTCCAGTAGGATTTTTATTGCTTTCTTTTAATGGGGATCCCAAGGTAGTCATGGATTCCCTCCATCATATATAGGTACAAGAAAGAATGTTGTAGTTTTCCCTTGCCAATAATAACCAAGGTTAGTCCTTGGCCAATCACCTATGTCTCCCTGTCCTGCTGCTAGATGACTATACCAGAATCCATCCAAATGATGCTTCTAGGCACTACAACTTTAGTAGGATGTCTTGGACATTCTCTCTTTTTTTTTTTTTGGAGGGCAGTTGGGGTTAAGTGACTTGCCCAAAGTCACACGGCTCGTTAGTATGTCAAGTGTCTGAGGCCGCCGGTGCTCTTCTCACTGCGCCATCTAGCCATCCCTTGGACATTCTCTAGGGTACCAGAGATACAGGTTCATTGAGTACTAAATGCAAGATTTTAAAAGTCACGTGTCACAGTGAGGGGAAGGAGTACTGCTTTTGACTATACACATTTATTAGCTTTATTATTTATTATTATACATTATTTATTAGCTTTATAAGCTAGAACCCAGACGCAGCACACCCCGCTCCAGTCCAAACTGCCCCATTCCCAGCCTGGCTCCCAGAGACAGTACATAACAGCAATGACAAATCCCAACTCTTATATTGCTCTTTCACATTTGTAAATCACTTCAGAGAAATGCATTATTGCATATGACCTCCACAACAACCTTTTCAGGTCGATGCTATTACTATAACCATTTTATAGATCAGAAAACTGAAATTCAGAGAAGTAACATGGCCAGGATCACACAATTACTAAATATCTGAGAAAATTCAAATGCAGGTATCCTTAACTCCAAGTGTACAATGCTATCTACTATGCTCTGGCAGTAACTCGTCATTTGACCTTAAGTAAGTACCTTAACTTACCTAGAACTCGCCTGGAAAATGAGACAGTTGGACTGCATGAGCTCAAAAGTGCCTCCTAAGCAGTTACATTCTATAATTGTTTTATGGATTCCTATTCTTCTCCCCCCACATTCCACATTCTTTTCTTTTAACAGAATTTTATGTTTATTGGTGCTATGTTTTTTAAACATCACGGGAACTTTTGATTGAATCCCTCTTTCTGTACTATTGAATAGAGACAATTGGGTAAGAAATAACCTTTCAATATTTCCCAGATGCTTTGCAGAAATAATTGCTCACATTTTTTTTGGATTATGTTGTTGATGATGGTAATGGCTCCCACATCACAAAGAAGGAAGGAGCTTTGATCATAGATGCCTCTTTCTGAAGCTTAAGATCAAGCTAAGCAAGATTTATAACCATATTCCCTCTTGCCTTGCTTCTCTTCCTCTCGCAATATTATTTTAAAAGGAAAAAAAGGATGGCATTTAAGAGCACCAATTCTTGTAGCAGAAATTGGTTTTTCCCCCATTAAAAGCAGAGGGGTTGTATCTCACAACTCTTACACTATTGACTAGGGTAAGAGCCCTGACCAGTTCCTCTCCTTCTCTGTAGGCAGACCACCTCAAAAAGGCTGCTGAGTGCCTTTGAGTTGTCTTGTCAAGTGCCATGAAAGGCTCTTACTTAATGGCTTGGTGGTCGTGTGACTCCTCAGATGGAGCAATAGCCTGTCCTCTCCTTTTTGCAGATGCAAAAGTTTGCCTTTCTTTAAGGTCCTGCCTAATTATTCTCTGATTTCAGCCAGGTCATTCTATTTCTTACTGAAAAAAGGTTTCACTTTGAAAGCACCAGGGGAGATCTCACCATGGCAATGAACTGTAATGACCACCTTGCTTTGGTTTCTAAAAACTGCCTGCTCTCTCCTGCAGTGATGAACAAATCAATAAAAGAATTTCCAATCATAGGCTTGGATATGTTGTCATTCTGCTCCATTAGCACCAATCATTTTTTTTTCAGATTACTTTTCCTACCATTCCCCTAACTCCAACCACTACTGAGACTTTTTTCTTTTCATTCTTTTAAGAATAGTGGAGATTGAGGGGGTAGTCAGTAAATGGATGGCTACAGGATCCAAGTTGGGGCCAGCCCTATAATTGGGGAACAAGATGAGAAAATGATAACCATCTGAATTGGAAGCTAACAAGGGTCAATGATTAGAAGATCTCCCAAATCTATCTTCCACCTTTCATAGTATACTCTGTCTCACATTCTCTATTATAAGAAAATTGGCCTGTTTCCTTACATAAAATTCCATCTGTGACTTCTTTGTCTTTGCCCACATGGATACCCAAGTCTTGAATTCACTCCTTCCTCATCTCAGGCTCAAAGAACGCGTAACTCTGATTAAAGCCTACTCAGGTGTCATTTTCCATACAAAACCTTCCATGAGAATCCTTATGGTTAGCCCTTTCTTCCTCCTAAATCATTTTGTATTTTTCTTTGCTTTTTTGAGGGGGGAAAGCAGGGCAATTGCAGGTAAGCGACTTGTCCAAGGTCACACAGCTAGTAAGTGTTAAGTGTCTGAAACTGGATTTGAACTCAGGTCCCCCTGAATTCAGGACTAGTGATCTATTCACTACACCACTTAGCAGCCCTGCATTTTGTATTTTCTTACATATATTTTAATATCTACTTACTTGGACATATCACTTCCTTTCTCTCTACCTCAAGTCTTGTAGAATAAAAGTGCCTAAAATGTTTATGTCCTTTGACCCAGAGATTCTGCTGCTAGGCATATACTGAATGGAAGTCAAGGTCAAAAAGAAAAGTCTCATATATATTACAGTATCTATAGCAGAACTTTTAAGAAGAAAATAATAAGCAAAGTATATGAACTTCAACTGGGAAAGGATGAAACAAAATGTGGAAGGTTACCATTTTATAAAAAATCCATGAACATGATGAACAGTCATAGTCAACCAGCATTCTGTAAGTGCCTATTATATGCCAGACACTGAGTGTTAAGTATTGGGGATATAAGGAAAAGGAAATTTTTAAAAATAGTCCTTCCTCTCATGAATCATTGAAAGACTTACATGAACTGATACAAAAGAAAAGTAAGTAGACACAGTAAAACAAATATAATTGCCACAGTATAAATGGAAATAACAACAACCAAACACAAGAACCTGAATGCTGTAAAATTATGACTGCAAACATGAGACATGAGAAGGCACATCCTCTGACTTATTTCCATGAGTGTAGGGCTACATGTGTGTAACTCTTTTCTGTATGTTGGAGAATTTTTTAAGAACTGTTCTCTCCCCTCCTTTTAAAATTCTTTGTTATAATGGGTTGCTCTGAGCAAAAAAGGTAAGTGATATAAAGTAATTGATACCAATAAAATTTATTTTAAAAGAGGAAACAGATTGCTTCATGAATATCATCAAGGGACAAACTCATAATTTCAATTATTCTGGGTTAAGATCAATAAACATTTTGAAAATTATAGCATATGAGGGACAAATGCAAAGAAGTTGTATGAATCCTAGGAAAAAGAAGGGTCGAGTAAGACCATAGCACTCTTCTGCAACAGGCTGCCATGAGTGGTTGTCTTAACAACAATTATAAGAATTGGAACTGATATTTATGTAGTATTATAAAGTTTTGAAATTCTTTATAAACCTTAGTCATTTAAGTCATAACAGGAGTGCATGCTCCATTCTACTTGGCAGGTATCTATGGAGAGGTACATTGGGCTACCATAGCTTAATTGATATCCATTAAAATCATCTAACTCCTTTCTATCTGACTGTAGTAAAAAAAAACAACCTTCTGCTGTTAATTTAATTTTTGTAATATTGTCTTTAAAGAGAACAGGGTGAAAGAACTCCACATATATCAATGATCCCAGCCCCCTGGTATGTTAGGAATAACATGATGGGATATCGTATGGAGGTGACAAAGGATGGCAAAGTAGGGTGGTTATCCCTAAATGACCACATCACTCTTCTCAAAGACTCTGAGAGACTACCTGTTGCCTGTAGGGTAAAATACAAACTCCTCACTTGGCACTTTACGAGCTGTTACAACCTGCTTATTTCTCATTATTTCCCTTTCATCTCTATTGTCTTTTAGCTGAATTGCCCTAAAAGCTCTTTCCCAAACTGGACATCCCTTTACTTTTCTCTATACTTTCATATGCTTGGCATACATCCCCTGCCTTCTTCTGGAATCCTTTGCTTCTGTCAAGGTTCCCTTCAAATGGCACCTGCTAGAATCTTTTTCCTGATTCCCAATAGTTAGAAGTGCCATCTCTCTCCCCAACTTATCCTAAACTTACTTACCTATATGTAGTTTGTAATCCTTCTCCCCAGTAGAATATAAGACTGGTGCATAGTAAGCACTACACATAAATTATTATTAATCTACGATCTTATGATTACCTTAGTGCCCCAGGAGATACTATAAGGCTAATTGCAGAGGAAGTGCCAGTCTAAACTGATGGAGAGAATTTTTACCAGAGGAGTTCCCTGAGCAGATAAAATGACAGGACTAGATACAAATGAATAAATGAACAAATAAATAAAGAGCTAATTTAATGAATAGATAGCTAAATCCATAAAAATCCTTTATGCTAGGCTATATGCATTTCTAAAAGCGGATAATTTAATCTCAGGGAAGTGATTATTCCCATGTGAGATCCAGATTAAGCTAATGAAACATTGACTTTGAGGTCTAGAAGGACCATGAGAGTTGACATAGTGCTAATGAGCTGTCAGACTTAGGATAGGGACCCAGCAATTGGCTATAAGACTGAAGAAGCAGTCTAGCTAAGGAGATAGCTTCCATCACCATCGGTTGGCCAAGAGGTGATTTTTTTTGGCCATGGTAACTGACAAAAACCATTTATTTAGAAATGAAAAGGTTATAGTCTGCATTGGTGAATGGCATGTGTATATTGATGAAATTGTCAGTCTGTCAATTACATGTAATATATTGTATTAATTTCAGAGGAAATAAAGACTAAACATGACATAGTCCCTGACCTCATGGAATTTGCAGGCTAGTAGGGGAAATTAAACACCCATACATGATAGATTCATTTTGTAAAATATGACAAATTCATGAAATGTCCAAATCAAATCAAAATATGAAAATATCCAGAGGAAGAATTCTTTTATAGATGGTGATTTAGGGAGGGGGCATCACAGGGATAAAAAGAGGCTTCCTGAAGAGGAGTCACTTGAGAAAAAAAAACATTTCAGCAGTGGAAGTGTTCGGGGGAAATCATGGAGATAGGGAGAGTTAAGGTAGACCACTCCAAACCTAGAGAGGAAGAGGTTAAAACAGATGGAAGCAGGAAAAAAATGTAACATTAGGAAACATCTACTTCAGATTAAATGGAGAATGTGTGAGACTGTAGGATGTGATAATGCTGGAAAGGTGTGTGCAGGTGGGATTTTGGATATCAGGACAAGGAGTTTATGCTTTATTTGGCAATGGGACATCATGGGAAAATGGCTAGAGTTGGCCTAGAAGGCAGGATGATTCAAGTCCTGTCTCTGACACATAATGGCTGTGTGACCCTGGGCAAGTCACTTAACTTCTTGGTGAACCAGACAACTCCCTCTAATTGTGAATTGCAGAGAAGGCACTGACCTGGGAATTACTAACCTAGGAGTTCCCTATATTAGTGAACTCCCAAGTTCAGTTCCTGTCCTAGAGTAATGGTGAAACACTGGATATTTAGGGATGAGTCAATGATGTAAGCATAGCTAGACTACCCTGACAGGAATGGGAAGGAGTTAAAGAGAAAGAAACTAGTCATGAAGTTATTGCATTAGTAAAAAGGGCATAGATAAGGGTAGTAGTAGTGGGACCAGAAAAGAGAGGAAAGACGTTAGAGATCGACTGACTTCGGGTAGTGAGGGAAACAGGAAGGTCAAACTTGACACTGAGATTTTTAATTGACTGGTGGTGCCATGAACAAAAATAGGAAAATCAGGAGAAGGAGTAGTGGACATCACACTTTCTTCTCTGTTATCTGACATATCACAGGCAGACTACAAAATGGCATTACGGATGTCTCCTGAAACCCATATTATGAACAGACTCTCCCTGTCCTTCCAGTTCTAATTGGATATGCCAGAGAAAATTATCCACTCACACACAGTCATAAAATATTCTTTGACCTAATGTAATTAGCCAGTTCTGGCTCTGAGCGTTGATTTAAAAACCCTCCATCATCTTCCTTTGCAGAAAAAGGAGGATTGTTACAGCTCTTTGAAATAGTCACTTGATTAGAAGAATCTCTTCAGAAAAAAATAACAAAACAATGCCAAGAAAAAACACTTTAAATCAACCTAATGCAATATCTACTAATTGATAAAAAAAAAGGTGTTTCCTTTTTAAAATGTTGTTTCTAAGTGGATAGAAAGTCGTCTACAAACCCCAACCTTCTTTTCTTTGAGCCTAACTTGGACGTGCTTTAAGGTCCATGATGAGTTTAGTCAGATATAGGACTCCATTTCCCACATATCTATGTGTTTGGGAGTGGATCTATTATTTCATTTGCAGAGACAACTCTCAGGAGAAGAAATGTACTCCACCAAACTCACTCCACTCTCTCCAACTTGCATTCTGGGAGAAGGGTTTGCCTGTAGTACAGAAAAACCAAGTGATTTGTCTAAAGTTCACACTATGACCAAAGGCAGACCTTAAACCAAGTCACCAAGGCTAACTCTATTCATTAGGTCACTAAGGCCTTCCTTTCTTTCTACATGCTTAGTGGCAAAAAGATCCTTTAATAGGGACTTGAGGACAAATTTGTTAATATTTTCATGTGATTTAGCAGTTGCTAAGTATCATTAATTGAAAGATTAATTAATTTCTTTTATTAATAATTAAAATTATAAAAATTAATAATAAAAATTAATTTCTCAGGCAGGGCTGAGAAAGTGTCACTGACTAGTGAAAGCAGAGAGCCAATCTTTATTTCTCCAGGCACCGGCTTTATATAGCCACAAATCTCTTTCCTAATTGTTTACCCCTGCAGACATTGTGCACTTCTATGTTCCCAGGCCCTGGGTGTATTTGCTATGCTTATCTCGAGGACCTAATCCTTACACCTGTGTGTTTGAGCTCTTTCCTAGGGGATGAGGAACCAATCCAGGCCCATCAGCAGGCCAAACACCTGAGAGGGCTTGTTCAGCCGTCAGAGTCCAAGTCCCACTTGCCTGTGGTCCTCAACAATTAGGAAGTTACATTTATGAGAAAGGGTGTCAATGTACTGTGGTTAGAGAATAGACTCAGATTTGGGGAGACCCAGGTCCAAGGCCTAATGCCAATTCAAAATGCTTGGTTGCCTTGACACCTTAGTGATTCAGGAAACTCTATGACTGTAAACAGTAGAGGAGGGTTGAGGGAGTTTTCTGATCAAAAATTCCCCATACCCAATAAAATCACGTTCCAGTTTTGCACACATACCTTTATATGTATACATACATCCATATTTCTCATCTATCATTTGTCACATATCTATCCTGTCTCTCCATCCATCATTTACTTATCTATCATTCTTTATCAATCATCTCTTACATTAATTTATTCATTCATTAATCTACTTATCTGTCCATCATATCTCATATACCTATTTATGCATTTATCGTTCTACTTAGCTACTATCCTTTAATGATCATCTCATACATCTATCTGTACATCTCTCTACTTATCTATCATTCTCTCTCTCTCTCTCTCTTTCTGTCTGTCTCTCTCTCTCTCTCTCTCTTTCTGTCTCTTTCTCTCACCATTAAGTCCTAACAAAAGGGAATCCTAGCTGATACTATCCTGTATGTGTGACTTTGGATAAGTCATTTCACCTCTATGGGTCTTAGTTCTTTCATCTAAAATATAAAGAGGTCTGACTAATTGGCTTCCACGGTCTCTTCCAGCTTTCAACCTATTATCCTATGATGTTAGGATTCTAACAGTGATCATTATTTACATCTAACATAGAACCATCTCTGAAGATGAAGGCACTGAGTCTTAGAACATTTTCTAGAAACCTAAGGCAAAGAAACAGCACGAAGGACATAGAACCAAAGAAAGATCTGGGAGCTGTACAAAGTAGAGGCTGTATAATTTAGAGAATCACTTTATAAAACGTTATTGTAAAAAAAAGCCAACCTCATAACTCTAATGCCTAAATCTGCATCGAATGTCTGTATATTTCAAGGTGCATCAGTTGTGGTACTGCCATTCAAGACGGCCTGTGCAGCATCACTGTGGTGGTCACCAATATCCCTAGGCCGTGGTATTTAGAGTTGGAAGGGTACTTAACCTTATTTTGTGAATGAAAAAGTTACTCTCCAGGAGTTCACCAGTTTTGGAGTCAGGGGACATGTTTTCTGTTTTTTGTCATCAAAAAATACATCAAGAGCTGAAAGGGACCTCAGAGGCAACTAGTCCAACCACTTCACTTTACATAGAACTCAGGGAGGCTCAGGGATTTGTCCAATATTATGCTGCATGACTCAAAAGATAGAGTACTGGACCTGGAGTCAAAAAGACCTGAGTTCAAATCTAGCCCCAGACATCAACTAGATGTGTAACCCTGAGCAAATCCCTACACCCTGTTTGCCTCAGTTTCCTCACCTATAAAATGAGCTAGAGAACGAAATGGCAAAGTATTCCGGTGTCTTTGCAAAGAAAACCCCAAAAAGTGTTCAAAGAGTTGGACATGACTGAAAAATTGACTAAACAACAACACAGGTAATAAGAATGAGGGTCTTCTGACCCCACAGCAGGGCTCTTGTCTACTACGGAATGGTTAGAATTGCTTAAGAATCTGAAAGTGCCCAAATGAGGGCCATAGTAGCCTCGGAATACTATGCACTTCCAGAATTTAGAGGTTATATATGGAAATGTCTCCTCTTAGTTGAAGCTAATCAAAATCAACAGTGGACGAATGGAATTAGACAGCTGGAGGAATAACCACCACGTGAGAGAGCTTGTAAGTGTGCTGCAGATAAGCACAGAGTCTACAAGGTAGGAAACAATTCAGAATATAATTAATAAGGCATAAATTGGGGTGGTGGGTTGAGCTGAGTCAGGAACACTTGAGCTCAAGTCTTGTCTTTGATTCTTATTGGTTGTATGAACCTCGGTAAGTTGTAACTCAGGGTCCCTGGCAATGCTCTAAGATGATAAGAATTTGTGGAACAATTAATGATCTGCAATGGAAAGGGAAGTTTTCTCACTGGCAATTCCCCATATCAATTAAATGACTAAACCACAAGAAAGAGAGACATATATACAGACAGAAACAGAGAAGGAGACATAAAGAGAACAATGGAGACAGAGAGAGACAGACAGAGCAAGACAAAGACAGAAAGAGAGAGAGAGAGAAACAGAGAGACAGACAAAGACAAAGACAGAGACAGAGAGAGAGGAGAGGGAGGGAGTCAGGGAGGGAGGGAAGGAAAGAGGGAGGGAGGGAGGGAGAGAGGGGGAGAGGGAGAGAGAGAGAGAGAGAGAGACAGAGAGAGAGAGAGACAGAGAGAGAGAGAGAGAGAGAGAGAGAGAGAGAGAGAGAGAGACTGATAGAGACAGGGACAGAAAGAGGTTCACAAAAGTATTGTGAATGAACAAGGAATCAAAAAAAGAGACAATTCAAAACACAAGTAGTGCAAGATAAGCTATACACTTGAAATTTTTTCCATGTGTATTAGAAGAATATGAAGATAGAAGAGGATCTGAGTTCAAATTATGACTTGGTTATTTTCTACCTTTGAAGAAGCTAGGTGGTATAATGAATGAGAGTTCTGGAGCTGGAATTAGAATGACTCAAGTTCCATTTCTCATACGTTTAGTAGCTGTGTGGCCTTGGCAAATTATCAAGCACCTTTGTACTTTTACTTCCTCACCTATTGGTGGATCCCTTCCAGCTTTAATTCCCTCTCTAGAAGACATAGGCAAGTCCTTTGACTCTTCTGGGTTTCCATTTACTCATTTCTAAAATTCAAATCTGCAAAGCTCCTGCCAGATTTCCCTGTCATAATCTGAGAGTTTGTGGTGACCACTGGGGAGCACTGAAAACAGAGAGCTGAGAAGTTGGAATTGGTTTCTCCAGCACTGCTTGTGAAGAAGGTGCCCCAAGAGCCACCAGTTCTTTGGGATGAAGTATCTGGCCAGTGGAGAAGGACAATTCTGGATGCTGCCTCTTGACTTCAGGCTTTAAGACATGCTGCCAGAGGCTGGGATTGCCAGCACTGCCATTTGCTGGACTTCCTCTCCCATCTTTTTTCCCCCTTCCCCCCCCCCATGCCACATACTGTCACCTTACAGAGCCAGCAGAGTAGTAAAAGGGCCATGATTTGACAGCAAAGGGATAACTCAAGCTGTTTGTAAATGACAAGCACTGCTAACGGATTCACTGAAGAAAGACAGACTTTATTAGCCAAACTGCTCATTCATATTATCCACGCAATGGATTTCTGAACCTATAAATGCTTTGTTGTAAGCATGCCTATTATTTTCAGTTCCTATTAATTTCTCAATTCCCAATTGTATGATGCAGCCTCGGAGGCGCTTTTCCATTTCCTGCCATTCTGGAGGGAAGGCCAATAAATAATTCCATCTAATTCTGAGGCTACTTAAAACATGACTGAATCAGTTACTGTTTCACTTCATAAGGACCTGAAAAAATCTAGCCCCACTCAGGATAGTGACATTGCAGCTGGGCTTGGTGTTACTGCTCCTGGCCTTGGGTAAGTGATATTGATGATAGAAAGCAGAAACTGAGATGAACTGAAGCTCCAATATGTCAGGTCTTTAAAAAGAAAATATATGAATTTCTAAAATAATCATAACCACAGGCTAAAGTAAATTTCAATCATTGAGATCCAGACATCAGTATGGTTTCTAAGGAATTTCCCAGGAGAATTTTTTCAGCCAGATCTGTGATGCTTGATAAATAAAAAACAAAACCAAAATACATACTTGGGTCATGGTGGGGAAAGTGACAAAACTACTGACATTTTAAGGTTATCACGACCTTTCACTTTAGGTCAACACATGGGAATAATAGAATGAGTTTATTGGAGGATGCTGTCCTCATTCCCAGGCAGTCCAATTATTTAAAGTTTGAGACACCAGCTTTCCTGGTCCCTTGAAATCCAAACTCTTCCGGTAACTTTAGCAAATACACACAGTTCATGACAGAGAGTTGTCAGTAGGAGTTATAAATAAATGAGCCCAAGTAACAACCAGCATTTAAATAAAAATTTTTGGGTTTGCTTACTACAAGAGATGGATTCAGTATAAGTTGAATAGCTACCTTCAATAAATAGTCATTAAATTTCTGGAACATAGGAGGCACCTCAGAAATGCTTCTTGATTAATGACTGTTTCAATGTCAACCAGACAAGAGGTTCCCAGGGAAGGGTGCCAAGTAATTGTTCTTAAACCTGTACTGTTGGATTTCGTTTTCATCAATGATTTGGATAAAAGCATAGATGGCATGCCCATCACATCTGCAAAAGATGATAAACTGAGAATGGTACTGGATGACAGAATCAGTTTCTGAAAAAAAATCTTAATAGAGTAGAGCATTAGGCTAAATATAATATGTTGAAATTCAAGAAAGATAAATGCAAGGTCTTATATGTGTTACAGAAATCAACTTCAGCAATTTAATGTGGAAGGGGTATTTAGAAGGGAGTTGGTCTGAAAAAAATTTTGGGGGGGTTTTAATGGACCAGAGTCTCAAGCAGTGTGATATGGCAGCCAATACATCTGATTTGATCTTGGGAATAAAGAGGTGATATTCTGTACTCTTCTCCAGCTTGGTGACAACTGTAGTATTATGTTGAATTCTCAGAAAAGTAGGTAGGATGAAAATAATCTGGAGAGTGTCCAGAGATGTGTATAAGCATGATGAAGTCAAGGACAGGGATGGAGTAAAAATGGGACTACAACTGTAATTTCCCTGGTATCATGACATAGAAATTTCCTGGTGAGGAAATGCAGGTTGGTACCTTCCCTGCAATTTTCCTGCAATGAAGACCTATTGAAGGAATTGAGAATGTTTTAGCCTGGAGAAGTGAGGACTCCGAGGAGCATGATTTCTGAGTTCAAGTATTTGGAAGTGGAAAAAGGATTAGTCTTTCTTCTATTTGTCCTTGATCATGCCTTTAAACCCAAATCACTCTGGCTTTTCATTGATTGTTCACTAATATGTCCCAGACCAAGCCTCACTTGCTCATGGTTTGGATTTTCATGGCTCAGAGTGAGTATACATAGAAATTGTTTCTCTTCTGGCCAGAAACTCTGAGAGTCTTCCCCTCCCATAAGGATTATTTTGGGAAGTCAAACCAGGTCATCTTTTGCCTCAACTCTTACCTAGCCTTTAATCACTGAATGGGTGCTGCCTTAGACAACTGAAACCAAGGTCCCCCACAGCATCTGGGGTCATCTCCAGTCCTCCTGACCTATGTCTGGCCACTGGACTCTGATGACTATGGAGGAGAGATTGAGGCTTATAATTTTGCACAGCCTTGACTCACTTAAATCCAGTTCACTCACAAGCCTCATCACCCTCCTTACGCCCTTAGTCCTCTTTGAGAACAAAAGACAACTACCTAGAGGGCAGAATCAGGAGCAAAAGGTAGAAAATGAAAGAGATAAATCTAGACTTTTTGTAAGGAAATGAAAAACTTTCCAACAGATATAGCTGATCAAGAGCCAAATAGGCTGCCTTGGAAGCCGATGGATTCCGCTTCATTAGGGGCCTTTTACAATTCATATACATAGGAGAAATATTGGAAGGGATGTGGGGGAAAATGAGACATTAATGCAATGTTGGTGGAGTTGTAAACTGATTCAACCATTCTGTAGAGCATTCTGGAACTATGCCCAAAAGGGCTATAAAACCATGCGTACTCTTTGACCTTATAATACCACTACTAGGCCTATATCCCAAAAGAGACCCAAAAAAGGAAAAAGGACCTAGATGTAGAAAAACATGTATAGCAGCTCTTTTCTTATGGCAAAGAATTGGAAATTGAGGGGATACCCATCAGTTGGGGAAGGGCTATACAAGTTGTGATATTTGATTATGATAGAATATTATTGTGCCATGATGATGAATTGATGAACAAGGAAATGATGAACAGGATGCTTTTGGAAAAGCCTGGGTAGACTTGCAGAACTGATGCAAAGTACAATGTGCTGTGTACAAAGTAACAGCAGTAATGGAACATGATCAGCTGTGAATTGCCTCAGAAATACAATGATCCAAAACAGCTCTGAAGGACTTTTGATGAAAATGCTATACATCCCCAGAGAAATATCTGGTGGTGTCTTAATACAGATTAAAGAATACTTCTTATTTTTCTTGAGTTTTTTGGGGGGGCTCTACATTTTTTCCTTCACAGCATGGGTATTATGGAAATGCTCTGCATGACTACACATGTATAAAGTATGTTTAATTGCTTGTCTTCTCAATGAGGGGAGTGGGAGTATGGAGGGAGGGAGAGAAATTGGAACTCAAAGGTTTTAAAAATGAACATTAAAATTATTTTTTCATGTAATTGGGGAAAAATAAAATACTATTTAAAAAACCCTCTCCCCTCATTGCTATATAAACACCCATTTCTTTCTAGAGGTTGAAGATTTTAGGGATTGACTGTGCATCCTCTAGAATTACTTCACCTACTCATGGATGATTAAACTTTGTTCTTTAATCATAGTGAAGGCAAGGCTAGTTCTAGAAATCCCAATAATTCCCCACACCAGAAATGAAGTCTTTTCTAGTCTGTTTCTATACTATCTTACCCAATTTTGTGGTTTCTGGGAAGATCCTGGTCTCTAGAGGCCATAATCCAATAATGTGGCTACTTATTTCAAATGTTACTTCTTCAAAATTCCTTTCTTACCCCAGAATCATAAACGTTAATGGAGGTTCTGATTCACACAACAGATTTGTGCCCCAAACACCAGTCTCACCAATTGTCTCCTCTGTTGATTTGTATTAAATGTAACATAGGAGGCCTCAGGAAAGAGGCCTTTACCCAGATCCTACTGTATTTACCTTCTTTATATTTATTCTAAATATACTCACATATGTACTTGTTTCCCCCTTCATAGTGTGACTTCCCAGTGAGCAGGAGTTGTTTCATTTTTTGTCTTTGACATATAGTAATTCCTTAATTGATTGTTTCTTAGTGCAGCCTTAGGAGAGGGACAGTCCTTTCAAAAAATGTCTGTTCTTTCTAATTCCTACAAAGATCCTAAATTTTCTCCCTTTCGAATGAACTCATACATCAAGTACCTATGAGCAAAGCCTCCCATATCTGGTAAAAGGTTAAAAGAAGGTTGGGTTTTTTTTTTTTTTTTGGTGAGATCTCCTGGTACATAATAGTGTTCCTTCCAGGAACATATAGACTCTCTTAAAAAGAGAAATGTCAAATACACACACACATGCACACACACACACACACACACACCTCTTCACACACATATCTGCTGCAAAAGATGCTGACTAATGTATGAAAATGAATTCTCTCTGTCCTGATGATGTGCCTTCTAATAGGATTCAAACTTATAAAGACAAAGGGCTTTGTTCAATGCAGGCTCTTCAGTTCTTGCAACAACAACTACTGCACCTATTGGTCAAATGAGGTAACATTTGCAAAGTATTTAACACAATGCCCTGGCACATGGTAGGTCCTTAATAAAGGCTTGGTTCCTTTTTCTTGGTCCTTTAGAAAATTTAGATAAGGTAGGAAGAAAAGAAATTGAAGTGAAGAAATGAAAATAGCCAGATAGTGAAGCATTTAGGGCCATCTTTGGAGAAATAATCCTCTTCCTTTGAATTGATCTTCAGCTCTAATCAGAGAAGTTTTAGTTAATCATTTCTCCAGAAAGAAATGAGAGATATGGTGGGGCTGGACCTGAGGTTTTACTGGTATAAGAGTCTTACAGGGCAAGAAAATCCCCTTACCAGTGCAGGTTGGCAGGTACTCGGTAATTTGTAACCTTTGAAAGATGCCTGTGGCATTAAGAGAATAGGGACTTTGCTCAGGGTCCCATAGTCATTATGTATCAGACTTGACTCCAAGTCATATTCTATGTCCATTAAACCACACTTCCCCTTTAAAAGAAAATTTATATTATTCTTAACTTAAGAAATAAAACAAGCACTTCCATGATGAAGTGGAATAGAAAAACAAAGGATTGCACTTGAAATTGCAGATCCATTATGTACAACTTACTATTCCTTTCCAATATACAACAAAGGTATCATGTAACTTTCTTTTGTTTTCCTCCCTTAAACTTTGAAATGACTAACATTAGACACAAATCAATATGTATAATAGTTTAACTTTCTTTTTTAAAATTTATATTATTCTGAATTTAAGAAATAAAACAAGCACTTCCATGATGATGTGATTTTTCCCAGCAATCATTAGAGCTCCCCCGAACTAGAATGAGGGTGCCTTCAGAGGGACTGTAGCAAGACGGAATGCTTTATATTTGTCTTGCAGTCAGAAGAGACCATGGATTAAAGTCTGGTGGTCTTTGGGTAGGTTACTTGATCTCTATTAAGTTGTTTTCTCCATCAATCAATCTACAATCATAACTAAGCATCTTCTGTGTTCCAAGCAGTATGCTAGTCACTGAGGACAAAGAGACAAAAAGGAACAGTCCCTGTCTTCACTCTTCTCATTCCAGCTTTCTATCAGAGGAGATAATGTGTACATATATGTGTATTATTAAATATAAAACAAATGCAAGCCCATTTGGAGGTGAATGGTCATACTGATGTCAGCAATGCTCACCTCACAGTGTTGTATCAACTTAATAATAATGATGATGATAACTAACATTAATATAGCACCTACTACATACTAGGCACTGTGCTAAATGCTTTACAAATACCATTTCATTTGATCAACACTGTATGGTAGGTGCTATTATTACTCCCATTTTACAAGTAAGGAAACTGAGGTAAAAAGAAGTCAAGTGACTTGCCCAGGATGACACTGCTTTTAAGTATCTGAGGGTAGATTCGAACTCAGGTCTTTCTGACTCTATGTCTGATGTTTTGTCCACTGTACCTCGCTGTCCCCAATGTATGTGAAGTTATTTGAAAGTCTTGAATCTCTCTATCAATTTCAACCATTATAGAAGTACCATTCCTTCCCCCAACTAGAGATCTAGAAGCAATAGATGGATGGCAACTCCTTGGGGATGTTAAAGGATTATTTTTTAGAGGAGTTGGGAAAGACGGTTCCTGAGGGTCCTTCTGACTGAGAGATTTCCTAAGCGATTAGACTGCTTCCCTCCCACCTCCCAATCGAGGTATTGTTTCTGTGAGTTAGTCTAAAGCCAGATGATTTGCTCCATACCTGTGCTATGTTCAGGGCATTAGATAGCAGAAAAGGAAGTGGTAGGTACCAATATAACCGTTTTAAAAATCAATGGAGTCAAGGGTTCAGGATCCTGTTATACTCTAGGACAGGGGTGTCAAATTCAAATAGAAATGGGGGGGGACACTAATCTGTAAATAAGTATTCTTGTGGTTACAAATTGACTTACTATTAAATTGTAATATTATCTGTGTTACTGAATTTGAGTTTGCTTTGTTAAAATATTTTGCCAATTACAATTTAATTTCATTGGGAATGTTGTGGGGGTTATGTGTTTGGCATCTCTAGTCTATTGCTCTCTAAGCAAAGAAGAAAATGATTAGGGCTGCCTAATCTGTCAGAAACATATCCTAGTGAAGAATCTGCTCTCATCCGTAATGAGAATAAGTCAACAACCCTTCTCTTGAATTCCACTTTAAATCTTGACGTCACATAACCTTATATCCAAAAGATTTTCCTATTCAGGATCTAGTGCCCTACACTGTGAGCCAGTCAGACCAGATGTGGGAAGCCAACAATTTGCTTATTTCTGCAAACGAATTCAAATCTCTTATATGATACGAGCTGATCCACATGACTGGTTTGAATATTTTACAATATGAGAGCCAATTTGATGGGTAAGTATTTAATAACCACCACCACTTCCATTTACTCAAGTCTAAAATGACTCTCGTTATAATATTATATGAAATTTTAAAATGTAAAACATTTATTTTTAGTTTCATTTAGAACAATTTTTTCTAGGTTAATTCTTTCTCTGCCTCAGTTGCCTTGAGTGGTGAGACAAAGGGGGAAAACCAAATCTCTCTCAGTCTCTCTGTCTCTGTCTCTCTCTCTCTCTCTCTCTCTCTCTCTCTCTCTCTCACACACACACACACACACACACACAGAGTCGGTTTGCATTGTGAACTCAATCATATACATACATCAAAAGAAAGTCTATCTGGCTAATGCACTTTCAGTAACTAACTTCTACAACTGAAAGATGTATAAAAATTCATTTTACGAAAGCAATCTCAGGGGCTAAAATGGATTCAGGAACTATATATAATAAAAACCTATTTCAAAAAAGATACTGATTTATGAAAAGGAATGTGACCAAGCACTATCTCCCTTTTAGAGAAGATCAATCCATAAGTATTTCTTAAGCACCTTCTGTGGGCCAGGCATTAAGAACACAAAGAAAGACAACTGCTTTATAATTTGAAATACTAGGTGGTGGTCAGCCACCCTGAACTTGAGCATATGGCCCTGTTGAGCTACTGAGCCCTATATATCAATGGCTCTAATATCTAATATAATATAATATATTATAAATCCAAAGATAGGTACCATTTTCCTTTCCCCATGTTTCCCCCGCCTCCCAAAATGGAATCAATGATGTTTTGGTGAAACTATATTCTCTCTGATACTACTATTAATGTGAAGTACAACATTCAAAGCGACTGATATGAACTAAACTTTTCAAAGCCCACCTCTTGTGATCTTTATTGTCTATTCAGCCCACATGGGATTCTCCCTCTCTGAACCTTCTACTGCATCTAGACTTTCAGAGGCATAATGGTCAGCAGATATAGCCTGGGAAGTGAATCAGGAAGAACCCAGGTTCAAGTCCCATTTCTGACACAGATTGGCTGTGTGACTTTGGGGTTAATCACTTAACCTCTCAATGCCCCAAGAAATTCATTAAGACTATATAATAGGGGCGGAGCCAATATGGCGGCCTAGAAGCAGCATGGTCCCGCCAGCTCCCACACCGCCACCCTAAACACCCATAAAATATGAGCCCAGAGAAAGTCTAGGACTCTCAGACTCATAAAAATACAGAGAACACAGCTCTCACTGAAGGCAGCTCGGCAGCAGGGACCCACCGCCCCGCCGCCAGAGCGAAGGCTGGAACAGCTGGAAACCTAGATAGTGGCCAGGCCTGGGGCAGTGGGAAGGAGCTGAGCCGAGCCCCGCAGCCAGCCTGCAGAGGTTCTACAGTCTCCAGCACCTCTACATCTGCCAAGGCCTGAGGAGCAGGGAGAGAGGCAGCTCGCACTGCAGCGGAGCAGAGACCCAGCCAGCCCAAAACCACAGCCGAGACCAGGCAAGACCTCACGGCGGGGCGGCCAGGAGGAGCAGTGGAGCCTCCCAAACAGCAGCTTGAGTCTACTTCAAAGAAAATCTAAAGCACCGGCCTAAGGGGATCTTTAAATCTTCAGACACGGTTAGTGACAGTGAAACTTTGAAAATTAATTTGGGGAGTAAAGCAGTTTGGCCATTCTGCCACCGGGGCAAAGAAGCAGTGGGGGAAGGGAACTGCTGGATCCACCAGCGGCTGCCACCAGGCTGCTTCAGAGGCCCCGGCCTGCGGACTCAGTAGGGGGGTTGAATCGATTGATCAGGGCTGAGTGTTCTTGCATTGAGTGGCCTGGATCCGGATCGTGGTCTTGGGTGGCGGTCCTGGGGTGCACTTTCAGCAAGTCAAAGCTGGGGGGACTTGCAACACCCCCCTAATAGCGCCGGCAGTTGGGAAAACCCCAGCGATTTG
>JAQQSW010000071.1:86136-105182 GCA_028646575.1 Pseudocheirus occidentalis
CATTCTTCTCCTCATTGGCTTTCTGGGCCTCTTTTGCCATTTGAGTTAATCTATTTTTTAAAGTGTTGTTTTCTTCAGTCAGGTTGTTAACTCTCTTTTCATGATTTTCTTGCATCATTCTCATTTCTCTTCCCAGTTTTTCCTCCATTTCTCTTATTTGCTTTTCAAAGTCTTTTTAAAGTAAATCTATGGGTTGTAAGCAATCTTCATGCATCTTGGAATCATTTGGTGTGGGAGTTCTGACTGGGTTGTCTTCTTCCCGCTCCATACCTTGACCCTTTCTGTCTCCAAAAAAGGATTCTAGAGTTTGATTACTGTTCTTACTTTGCTTCCTTCTCCTCATGTTGGCCAGTCAATTAATTGCTTGATTTTTTAGCTCTGTGAATATCTGCTTCCAGGGGGGAAAGTTCTGTCCCACGTTGCTGGGGTTTTCACAGCTGCCAGAGCTATTAGTGGGGTGCTGCAGGCCCACCAGCTTTGGCTCCCTGAAAGTGCAGCCCAGGACCAGGACCCAAGACCACAAACTGGATCCAGGCCACTCAAAACAAGAGCCCTTGGCCCTGATCAATCATCTCAGCCCCCTTGCAATTGGCAGGCCAGGAGCTCTGAAGAAGCTTAGTGGAGGCAGTTGCTGGTTGCAGCAGATCCTGCCATTTCCCTGCTGCTTCCTTGCCCTGGGGGCAGTTTGGCCAAACTGCTTTTCCTCCCCCAAATTTAGCTTGAAAGCTTGAATTTCACTGACCTTTCTCTAAGCCTTATTTTTCCTGGCTTGATAGATGTGGAGATGGCTCCAGGTGCTGCAGATCTGCTCTCTGGTAGACTCACACTGTGGCTTGGCTCCTCCCGATCACCTTGGGGCCTGGCTGTGGTTTTGGTTTCAGGCTAGGCTGGCCTTGGCTCCCAGCCTGCTGCAATGAGCCCTTGCTGCTGAGCTGCCTTCAGCGATAGATGTGTTTTATGTATTTTTGTGAGTTTGGGAGCCCTAAATTTTGTTTAGAGTCATATTTTTTGGGTATGTAGGGTGGCTGTATGGCAGCTGCAAAACTTTGCTGCTTCTATGCCGCCATCCTGGCTCCTCCTCTACAGTTACTTTTTAAAATGACATGCTGGAGGGGGTGTAGAATTTTTTTTGGCAAAGTTGTTGCACTTAAATGATTTGCCCAGGGTCACACACTAAGTATCAAGTGTCTGAGGTAGGATTTGCACTCATGTCCTCCTGACTCCAAGCCTGGTGCTCTATCCACAGGGACATCTAACTGTCCCTTGCTGTTATTTAAAAAAGAAAAGTTAATTAAATGCCTTTGCTTTAAAGTATGTCATCTGCCTGACTAGTAAAAGTAAGCACATGAGTGGGAGAGGACGAATTATGAGCTATGGTTCAGAGAGGAATCTGACCTTCAAAATTCCTATAATTCCACAGGTGGTAAGACAGAGTAGTGAGCAGCAGAAGTAAGACTCAGACCCAGATCCTCCCGATTCAGTCATTTCTCCACTCTTGCACATTGACGTTCTAATAGGTGCTTTTAAAATATTGCTTTATTTCATTTTCTCTTTGAATAGTCAGCAATCAATAAGTTATTGACTCACCAAACTTTCAGGCCTGAATGTTTCCCTGCTTTTCTATGGCTTTTCATTTCTGTATGATATTCAAGGACTTTCATCAACTGACTCAATCTTAATACCATTCACACATTATACATATTCATCACAAATTGCAATTTGCTTGGCACCTAGTCCCTGTTTTCTCTGCCCCTCCTGCTCCCTTGACTTTCCATTTCTTTTTTGAAAAGCAATTCTTTGTCTATTACCTCCTCTATCACCCAGCTCAAAACTCTCCCCTAGGAAGCCTTCACTGATTAACCTGATTCTGCTGTGCTCTGTCCCTCTGGTCCTTCGAGATTTCATTTTCTCTTATCTGTAAAGCAGTTTGCAATATGTTTCACACAATATCATGTGTGGATTTTTTCTTCCCAACTATATTGCAAGGACAAAGACATAGCCCTCTTATTTGCTTTTTCTTTTCCTTTTTTGGTATTCTCTCACAGCACCAAGTACAATATGTCAAACACAGTAGGTGGTCAATTTTTTTAAATTAATGAATCTTTTGTGGTACTTCAAATAATCCCAAGTTGTACTGTATGGCAAAAGTCTGATTCTTTGGCATCAATAGTTTCCCAAAGATGCTATAAGACATGTTTTCAAGATAATTAAAAAGATAACTCAAAGAAAAACTGAAGAATTCATGGTGCTTGTAAGCAACCCATATAGAGTATGTTACCAATGATGCCTTTTGTGAAATGACCAGAAGTTTTTTTTTTTTGAGGACACAGATGGCCAGCAAAAGACATGGGCTATCTGGAACTATACCCAAAGGGCTATAAATAAGGGCAATACCCTTTGACCCAGCAATACCATTTCTAGGGTTATATCCCAAAGAGATCAGAGAAGTGGGAAGAGGATCCGTATATACAAAAATATTCATAGTGGCTCTTTTTGTGGTAGCAAAAAATGAGAAAACAAGGGGATGCCCATCAATTGGGGAATGACTGAAAAAGTTGTGGTATATGAATGTAATGGAATACTACTGTGCTATAAGAAATGAGGAGCAGACAGACTTCATAATAACCCGGAGAGACTTAAATAAACTGATGCTGAGTGAGAAGAGCAGACCAGGAGAAATTTGTACACAATCAGAGACACAACGTAAATGTGACAACTTAGATAGACTCGGCTCCTTTCAGCAATACAAGGTTATAGACCAACTCCCAGAAACTCATGATTGAAGGAGATATTCACCTCCAGAGAAAGAGATGCAGAATCTGATTGCAGATTGAAACAAACTATTTGCTCTGTTTCTTTTTCTTGCTTTGTTTTGTTTCCTCTTTCTCACTGGTCATGCCATCAGTTACAATCCTTCTTTACAACCTGCCTAATGACTAATGGGAAGATATTTATAGATCCTGTATCTGAGTACATGCCACCATGATGGGAGGGGGAAGAAGGAGGGGGACAAAATCTGGAACTCAAGGGTCTGTGGAAATGAATGTTGTAAACTAAAAGTAAATAAACCAATTTAATAATAAAAAATAAAAATAAATTTTAAAAAGAGATGTGGGCTGTTGGGTGCCAAGAATTAGAGATAGCAAATAGACAGCCCAAAGAGGAAAGACTTAAACTCATTAGGCAGAGCCTATGTTAAGGATTTACAGGAAAGTAGGGGCATGAATTATAGAGAAAGAAGATACTGAAGCATATAATCTGTATTGGCAAATGGAGTACTCACTCTGATAAAATCATGAATAATCTAGGTATCAGAGTTTGTGGAACTAATATTGCTTGGGGCATCCCCTAATAAAAAGTCCAAGGTACTTGGACTTTTCTTGGACAATTCCTTGCAGTAAACAATAGGATACAAAACAGGGTGCCAACATCTATGCAAGACTATTGTCCCTACATCTTGCCTTCAAAGGTCAATAGGGCTTGGGTCATAATTGTCTTCTATACCACTGAAAAGTCTTAGTTTAAAAAGTCTTGGTTTAAATTCTGATAAGAACAGAAGATAAAAAGTTAGAAAAGATCTTAAATATAATTTAGTTCAACTCCTTAATTATACAAAGGAGGAAACTGACTTAAGGGGGTGGGGAATGACTTCAACGAGGTCATATGAGGTAACAGAATCAGGGGCTGAACCTAAATGCTCAGATTTCTAGTTGATTTCCATTCAACAGATATTTTCAGAAGCCTATATTCATGACACTGGGCTAAATGCTGTGGGAAATGCAAAGAAGATATAATCCTTATCCTTTTGGGGCCTACAGTCTAGTCAAAGACTTAAGGCTTTACAAAGTTACAAAATAACTATGTTGAAGGTGTAGAATACAAAAGTATAGCTGGGGGGTCACTGAGGGCTGTTTGTTAAAGACGGAAATAAAACACTGATCACCCCTAAAGCAAGCATTAGGACAACTAGTTGGCAAAGTGGAGTAGAGTCAAGGATTTGGATTGTGTGATCCTGGTCAAATCACTTAATCTTGTTTATCTTTTCTCATCAGTAAAATGAGCAGAAGGAAATGGTAAACTACTTCAATACCTCTGCAAGAAAACCCCAAATGGGGTCACCAAGAACTGGACATGACTGGAAAATGATGGAACACACACACAAAGAAAACAACGACTAATTGAGTCAGAAATCTTCATCAATATTTTAAGTAAAAAGGGACTGAACTACTTTGGAAGCTCACCCAATGTGAGACTTAAGTCTGCCTCATCCTCTTAATTGGATTTTTTTCCAAGTCAAATATTTATCAGTTATAAATTGAGGATAAAAACACTTTAATAAAAAATCTAGGGCAGTTATTTAGGGAGTCCAGTCTTAAATGATGTTAATCAACATATTTTTCAAAGTCTGCCTAGCATTTTAGATATTTGATCTCATTGGAGCCTTCTACCAATCCTATAAGATCAGTGTTACCAATATTATTATCACCACTCTATAGCTAATGATGAAAGTCATTAAGTGGCTTGCCTATACCTAGGGACTGAACCATTTCCCATTCGATTTTTAGTCCAGATTTTTAGTCCATTGCTTAAACTACCCCAAACCTGGGCATTGAAGTCATTTCCCACCTGACTTTTAGTCCAGAACTGTTTCTGAAATAACTCAATGCAGGTAATCAATAGACATATATTGCTATCATGAACATACGATCCCTGAATATAGGTGGCAGTTTTAATTGTTGTCTTTGTGTCTAATAAATGGCTTTTGCCAACGTGAGAATAAGTTGTGAACTTAGTATGGAGGTACTGGGAAGAAATTAATAGTCTTTGTAATTACATGTTATATGATTTTATATCCTAATATAAAAGACATACTAAGGCATTTTATTACAAACTTAATAATATTTGAAGGAGTCCTGTAATTAAATTAAAATAGTTATAGGGCCTTGAGTATTGGGGGAGGGAGGGAAACCTGGAAGTATAGAAAAAGCATTTAGCAATTGCCAGAAGGAATCAATCAGTACTCTCATGGCTATAAAATAAAGCAAGCCATTGAGTAGTGCCAGAGTTCCTCAGTTCAAACCCGAAGTGGAGTAGGAACCTGACCCTTGAGAGGTAATTTCTCTTGTCAGGGGAGAAAGGTACTTCTTTGTCTCTCTACCATTATCAGCCATGTTACTTTGAATTTGGTGTTATTTGACTCATAAGAGAATATACATTTATAATCTAGAAGAGACATCCAGCAGATGGATACAGCTGATGAGAAAGTCATTTAAGGGAGGGAGGAGCTTCCGGGGCAGGATCTCTGGTAGAGAAGGGAACTGGCTGTAGTTTAAAGAGAGAGACTGAGAGCCAAATTATGGAGCAGTACAGACCCTAGAAACCAAACGGAGAGATGTACTCAGCAAAGGTCCTTCACCAAAGGGGAGCTATCTGAAGATTCTATGAAAAGAGAAAAGACTTGCAGGCCTTGCTGTTGTGAGTTGCCTCTACCACACCTATATCCTAGAAATATTTTCTCTACCTTTGCTCTCTGAGTTGGAGCCCACTCTTCTAATAATGTTGTATAACTTCTCGTATGGTGCATCCCAAATTAACTGAAGGCATCTTGTACATTTACTACTTTTAAAGTAGCATTTTAGTAAATAGGTTTGTTAAGAGCTTCTTGACTCTACTCCTTGACATTTATTGGGAACCATACAAGTGAACACTCAGGAGATACAGCTATGCAGTCTGTCCTAGAATCTAGGAGTAGTAGCCACTCTGTGCAGGGTTAGCCCCAGGTGTCTGGATCTGTTAGAACACCTATTACACAGGTAAGCATGAGTATGGGGAAAGGCAAGGTGCAACAGCATATTAATTTCATCTGAAGTATATAAGGATAGATAACCGCAGCTGTATTTGATGTGTAATGAACTGAATCAGGAGTCAGAGACACCATGATAGTTCTGAATGAAGAAAGTATAAATGAATAGACAAGAGGAAGTCAGGTCTCAAGGAAATTACAGGAATCTTGATTGACTTTGTTTTTATTTTGTATGATGAAGTCTAAAAACATAAATTGAATCAAATTTCAGAATGAAAAAGGCTTTTTTAAAGTCTATGACATACATGCCTACTTTATAACTAGTTTATAGTAAGTTCAAGTTTTAGCTGCAAAGCACATCCCTAGATAGCATTTCGTAGGCTTACTCATTCACTCCTGCCAGAGGCAAGAGAAAAGGCACATACAGAGATTTTGTTTTAATTGGTGTTAAATGCTTATTTAAGCATCTGTGGGAGGATTTGTGGAAGAGTAGCTAAGTTTATTTCTGTTTCCTGTTCTTTTTCTCTTAAATGAATGTCCTTGAAAGGTTAAAAAATAAAAATGCATACTATTGTAGGGACTTGATTCAGCAGGCATATGACTTGGCTGAATGTGTTAAGGTCTTGAAGTTCCATCATGGAACCACAGGAATATATATTTAGGGCTGGAAGGGAGTTGAGGGGCTAATTCAGTCTATTCCTTTTTATAGATGATAAACATAAGGTCTGATCAAGTAGTGACAGATTTGGCGGTTTGTCAGTCAGTCAATAAACATTTATTAAGCATCTACTGTATGCTGGGCACAGTGCCATGTGCTGGGCATACAAAGAAATGTAAAAGATAGCTCCTGCTTTTAAGGAGCTCACAGTTTGAGAGGGGAGATGACATACAAACAGCTATGTATAAACAAGCTACAAAGAGGATAAATTGGAAATAAACAACAGAGAGAAGGCACTAGAGTTAAGGGAGATCGGGAAAGCCTTCCTGAACAAAGTGGAGTTTTAGCTGGAACTTGAAGGAAGTCAGTGATTTGGACTCTGATACTCCAACACTGAGTCCAGTGTTCTGTCCATGGCACCACATTTGAATTGGCATAGTTCGATAAAGAATTGCAGTATGTGTAATCCATGGACCAACAAATCACATCCTGTCTATGACTGAATAGATCAGCAATGAGATTTCCTATAGCAGAAAAATTTAACACTAGACAGCCAAATTAGTGGAAAATATTCAACACTTTTCTGGTTTGGTGACACCTGCCAGAGATCAGGGATCACTGCAATAATCATGGAGTAGCCAAGTTTGCTTGTTTACCATGATGAGGAAGTAGAATAGGACTGATGAAGTCAGATAATCACTTGAGAGATGCATTTAACTGCATTTGAAAAACAAAGTGGATGAAAAATGGACACCCTCCATATAATAAAATAGAATTAGATGCCTCTCATAGTCTATGTCTCAGTATTGAATATAGGTGACATAGGTAATTTAATATAACCAATTAGACTTAAGTAAAACTGGGAATTTTATTATAAACAGTAAGAGATGACAATTGCAATAAGGCATGTTATGAGAGTTCCCCTTCCCCTATTTAAGATGCCTTAAGTAAGATAAATAATAAGTAATTGTTGACTAGAAGTCTGTGTAATAGTAATGTAATTTGATTCCTTTGTATTGGCAAAGCTAACAGGTACTTAGCAGTTAGGAATTAATCAAGCCTCTGTTAAAGAAACAGAAGGTATGAACCACTCTTGCTGACCTAACAGGAAGGGATTGGCTGAAACAGGAAGGAGCTAATGCTATATGTGTATATAAGGAGAAGCCCCTGCTGGGTCAGACAGATCTTCTTGGAGCCAGGATCTGGAGGCTGAGGAAGAGATGCCCAGGCTGGAGAGAGTGATTTTTATTTTTAGAACCTGGATGAAGTGATTTTGATTCTGGGAACCAGCTGAAATTTCTGCTGAGTCCAAGGGCCAGCCAGACCTGCTGAGAAGCTGCTGAGGACCAGGGGGAACTGCAGAAGACTGAGGAAGCATGACTGTGGTGCCTGTATTTTCTCTGTTTGTGGCTTTGTTAAGCCTTGACTTCCTGAAACAGAGACTGTGAAGGATTTAAGGTGAACTGGACACTGTGAGCTTCAGTGTGGGTCAGGAACTGCATAAAAAGCTGGACAATTAACTGGGAACTGTCTGCCTTTGAACACAGGTGACAGTTTGGTAAATCCAGGTAGGAGCTAGGACCATGGAAAGGGATCCAGAGAATCTGAGAGCCTACCCCTAGTCAAGCTGAAATAAGACTTTACTTGGAGTTTCCTTCTTACCCATTGTGAGTGCTTATGTCCTGGATTTTTAGAGTAGATAAGATATTTGCTTCCGGGTTGCCAACGTATTGAGCTTCTCAGGCTGGGAAGTCGGGGTTTGGTAGCTGTAGGCTCCGAGTGTATAGATTGAGGCCAAGACCAGAACTCTCAATGATTCCCCTGAGTTACCCTGAGGCTTACTGAGTAACCTGTGGGGGTGAAGTGGTCTGGCTCCTTCAGGTTTCCACTTCTGTGTCTCTGGGCTACAGCTCAGGCAGGCTCAGTAGCTTGAGCCCAAAGACCGGACTGCAGTCTGCTGATGTTCCCAGATTGGTACTAAAGCACACCTGAGCTTTTCTTGTTAGGGCTTGCTGGCTCCACCCTCCTGGCCTTAGGTACTGTCTTCCTTCCCCTTTCCTCAGCAACACCCAAGCCTTAGACTGTTTCCACTAATTCAAGATTTTACTCTGGAGGGGGGGCATTTAACTCCAGACTTTTCTGGGTGGGGGGGGCATCAGAGCAACTAAACTTTATTCCTCTATCTTGGCTTCTGGAAATTTGGATGTATAATTTTAAATATCTAGGTTGCCCCAGGAAAAGTTGATAACACTGCTGTGGGCCCCGAGTTTTTTTCCTACCTGGTTTGATGATCCTCTGTCCTGTGATGAGATGGCTTCAAACTCCTCAGGCTGGGTGAGTCTGCTGGCTGGCTGGGGCTTCTTCTCAGTCTGCTGTTCTGTCCTTTCAGATCCATGCTGGTGTGGCTCCTGTGTGCTCTGTGTTCTCCTTGTCCAGATCTGAGTAGGCACTTTCCTGGGTTGGAAATCTGCCATGCTCTGTCTCCCACTGGGTTCTGTCACTCTTAAATCCGTTCAAATTCACTTTTTAGTCTTTAGTGTCAGAATTGTTGGAGGACCTTGGAAAAGCTAGTGCTTCCTTTCTGCCATCTTAGCTCCACCCCCAAGACTTCACTTGGATACTGTGTACTGACTGAAAAGATTGTGAGTTACTTGTGACTGAAGGGTGGTTGGCCTGCATATTTTACACTACCCCTGAAGAGAGTGCTTAGTAGTGACTTATATTGTAAATTAGCGTGCCCCATGAGTAGAGAACTTTGACCTTTGTATTTTGTGACTCTTAAGGAGGCAAGCCTTCTTAAGGATGATTGAATAATTGAGTTGATTTAATGGTTGAGTTACTAAGTGATTGATTGACTAAATGATTATACTCTGTTTAAAACTACGTGACCACTGTGGTGAAAACTATGTGGCCATTTTAGTGATAAGTCATTGTGAATGCTGTATTTTGATTTTCTGTGATAAGTTGTAGTATTGTGAATGCCGTACCTTAATTTTCTATGAATGTTTTCTCTGATTAGTTATTGAATAAATAGAGCTCACTATATACACTATGTAATCAGAACCTTCAAAGCTGTTTACAGCAGCCATCCTCTGGAAAGCTGCATGTGCATGGCTTTACAATCTGCTAACTTGTAAGTGGGTCTGGGCACAAATCTAAAAATGGATTCATTGGTACCCTTCCATCTTATTAATCGTTGGTAACATCTGAACTATTAACTGACAGAAATATAGTTAATTCTTAGCTGTTTGGAGTAAGAAGCATAATGATTTTCATCTTCCGTGATCAGTTCCTTTCATAAAAAGTCATGGAAAGGTAGGTCCCCAAAATCATGCTTCTCAACTGAGGAAGTGGTTTTCTGCTACTAAAAGGGTTATAGATAATACCAACATCACTGATTACATGGGCCACACAGAGTAGGCCCATGAGCATTTTGACTGTATTAAGGAAAGTGATTTTGCTAAGGTAAGTTTGTTATTAAGAGGGCAAGATCACTTTGATTTAAAATTTGCTCAACTCTTGGGAAAAAAAGAAGATACTGGTTTTCAGATATGACCTGGAGCTAAGAATGTCAAAAGTAGAGCTTGCCTACAAAACTCATGGGAAAGGAGCTGACCAAATATAGAGACAAGAAGGAACCTGATTAAGAGTACCTCTGTTTCCTAATCTGTAAAATAAAGGAATTTGACTAGAACAATGATTCTTTACTTTTTTCTTGGCATTGATCTCTTTGGCAGTCTGGGAATTCCTATGGATTCCTTCGTGGAATATTTTTTAAATGCATAAAATAAAATGCATGAGATTGCAAAGCAAACAAATTTTATTGAGATATTAAAAACTTTTAAAAAGGAAAAGTTTTGGGGTTCTGGATTAAAAACCCTTACAACAGAAAGTCCTTTCCAATATCAAATTTCTAATTCTATGATCCTTTGAAGTAGAATGAAGGTATTAGGCAAAATAGAATAGTCTTTATAGGATTTTTAAAAATCTTGTCCCCCTTCTTCCTTGTGATAAGAGGATTGTTGACTCCTTCTCCCCATTCTGTTATCCTGAAGGACAGAGTAGTAGTTAGCTTCGTTTTTCTCTTTTCCTGCTAGGTAAAGGAACTGAAGCTTGTTCCCTTTTCTGTCTTCTGTTTTCCTAGTAGGTGGAGCAGCAATGCTTTTCATGATTCTTTAATTTATTGTGGACAATGACTGTGGACAATTTCCTTCCTTTGTAGGAAGTGTTCTTGGTTGGGTGTATGTGGTGTTGGATCTATATGGTGTGTGTGTGTGTGTGTGTGTGTGTGTGTGTGTGCGCGCGCGCCCGCGCGTGTATGAGAGAAAGAGACAGAAAAAAGAGAGACAAAGAGAGAGAATGTTCTGTTAGGATTGGGAAGTCTGCATGTCCTTAAGTCAAAGTACACCTAATTATGTCAAGTTAAGGCAATTCAGCAAGAGTAAGTGTTTACTCTATTTCAGGCACTGTGTGATGATAGAAATGCAAATAGAAGCAAAAATAAAGACAATCCTGCCCTCAAAGAGCTTATATTCTAGTGACATGATGCATGTATATTTTATATGTTGAGCATTATTATATAACATAAGTCAATAAATTTGTATGTAAATACCAAGGTAGAAATTCCCTCAAAAATCTGTAATTAGTGGTCTTCTTTAATTAAAGACCACTTTACTTACTTCACTTAAGTAAAATTGCTGATTTATTTAAATGGATTCAGTCTTCCTATATGATTTGTCTCCTTGCCAGGAAGATCCCGAACTGAAGAAAGTATTGGCCTGGATAAACCTTTGGGGTACTCCTATATTTTAACACATTGTTGTTAGAAGAACATGGGCATTGTTTCCCTGAAAGTCTATTTGCTGCATTATTCATATAAAATGACTTGGTGAAACTGGAGGACAACCTACTAGACTCTTTTTTTCCTCATTAATACACTCTGGTATCCAATGTTGCTTCTCCTCCCACACCAAAAAAACAAATAAAAATATCCCCAATAGATCTCCTAACATAAAAATCGACTATTTTTGTTTCATGGATGCAGTCAGCCTGCTGAGGTACTGTAAGTTAGCAAACACCCCCAGAGTTGGGCTGACAACACAGTGAATGCTGGTGATTCACCAGATAAAATCCCAAACAAAAGGAGTCTGGCTTCCATGCATAAAGGCAGCCTACTAAGTTAAGGGAAAATAGACTTTAAAAAATTCACTTAAACAAGTTCTTGAAATTCACATTATTGCATTATATAGGAGAGAATGGAGTTTGCATATTCTGTGTCATTCTGGGACCTCGAACACAAATTTCCAAAAAACATCCATTTATCTTAACTCTCTATCCCCAATCCAATATGCTTACTCTAGGATTTCCCTTTCCCTAGAATCTTAGGGAGACTACCCCACTCACAGAACTACCCAAATCTAGCAAGACCTGTTTGTTTGAATGGCCTATGGATAGGACCCATTTCTGGAATATTTTCCTAATTCCAGTCTTATAATACCTGATACTTTGTAAACACTAGAACTGAAGCCACATAACTTAAGACTACTAAAGGGGCTTAGTGTTCAATAAACATTCAAAGCATCCAAGGGAAAAAACAATTATTGCTTTTTAAAGGCATCAAAAGGACCATGTGAATTAGGACAGTTTCATTTTAACAAGAAGAGAATTTCTCTTACTCATTCAAAAAATGATTAATTGTAATGTTAATGCCATAATAAGGTTTTATTTATATAAAATTTTTTAATGCTAGATTTGCAATTTTTACATGTATATAAGTTAATTTAGTCAATTCATTTCTATCAGAAATGTCTGTTCCCTTTAAATCTCTTCATCAGAATTCTTTATCCATTTATTTGCATGCATTTTTAAAATGTGGCAATAGGTAGTACGTACTTTATTCTTTTGATCCTGATTTTTTCTTTACATTCTATTATAGGCTCTTTACAATTTATTCATATTACTAATATTTGGCTATCCTATTTGCCTTACAGTATCATATAATATCAAGCAAGCAGGTATATGTTTATTATGTAGTTATGTCATATTACCACAAGCTTTTTAAACATTCCTTCTCTTGCAGCACTGAGTTTCATTTCTTTTAACTTTTGTTTTTTATTAGTTTGAAGACTTTCAAGTGATGTCTCAGAGTTGTTTTAATTGGAATATTCTTAGGGAGGTTGAGTATTTTTTGAAATGAAATGATTATTAAACAAGACTTGAGCCTCTCTCATTTCATCTTGTATCATGCCAAAGTCACATGTTACAAAGAAGTTTCATACCTCCATAGAAAAAAAATATTTTCTTTGAAAATATTTGTTCTAGGTTAACATCAAATAATAACAGGAAACATTAAATAGATTATATTTTAACAGTTAGGAAAAGACTTGTTAATGATGTAGGCTCTGAGCCAATTGTGTGTGTCCAGTCAATCCATCAACTGGAAGGAGCTAAGATCACAATTAGTAAGAAATAAGAAGAAAGTCTAAAAATAAAAAATAAAAAAGATATGGTATACAATTGAAATGGCAAGGCTGGATTAAACAAGTTAAGAGCCTTAAATGGGGAATGAATAATAAAAAATTATGTCAATACTGACTGTAAACATCTCATACAGAAGTTTAATCAATGTCAATTAATTGCCACAACAAGGAGACCAAGAGAATCCAGAAAGTACTAATTAGGAAGGCAGTAAACATCTGAGTTACTTGCCAAGTGGACACACACACACACACACACAATGACAACAACATCAAGTTACTTGTGTGAAAAATTGTACAACCTTTTTTGTAAAATTGTACAAAGAAGAATGATAAATGATAATGAGCAGTGTATCTAAAAACAAAAAGAAACAATGGAGGGCAAAAATCACTTTATAGACATCTTGGTAATATGCCCACTTAATCAAAATCATACCAAGAACATTCCAGGATGAAAAAGGAAAGAGAATATAGAAACATGAAAAAATGAAAAAGATTTGCAAAAAACAATTCTCAATTTTTTCCATCAAATATCGTGAAACCACCATACTTGAACCCCAAAATTTCAATCATAGATGCACTTAAAAGGGAGAAGGAAATAGAACTCAAAAGAACAGACAGAAAAAGGATCAGTGTTGTAAGAAGTACATATTGAAGAGATCTGTGAAAAAGACTTTATTGTTGTGAGTATGTTGAAGGACGCAAGGTATGTGAGGGAAAGATATAAAAGGCATGGGAAAATCTATAACGTCATTCATACCAAAAATGGTGACCAAGAGAAGATCAAAACTGCAAACCTACATGTTGACTTCATGTATAAAAAATCCTCATGAAAGTCTCCCATATATTAATTGAGGGCACCTTTAATGAATGTATTAGGATGGTACAAGCAGGGTTCTGCAAGGAATATTTAACAATGGGCCACATCTTGACCATTTCACATTTACAGTAACTGCATATACCAGAGACTGTAATATTCCATTGTGCTTGTTGCTTTTGTAAAGACAAAAAAAATAATTAAATTTGCTAGAACAAAACATTACCTCAGGCTATTTTTTGAAAAAGGTATATGAATATACACATACACCTATATACATATATGCATGCATATACACATACAGCAGATATATTTATATGTGTGTTGTATGTATATATGCACACACATGCACATATATGTACACATTTTGTTTGTATATGTATACATACAAACACATATGTCACATAATCATTCAAGATTTCTTAGAAGATATAACAATAGAACTATCCCTGTTCAATAACCTTCTGATCCAAACATTTGGTGAAACCTAAAATAGGTGTGTGCTCACTCATGGTATCTACCATTGTAAAAGAAAACCAACATCTGGACTAGGTAAAAAAAAAAAAAGATTCATTGTGGATAATGGAGTCTTCTGTATCTAGATTGCAAATAAAATTAGACTGTTTATCTCAAGTCATAAAGCACTGGGGAACTTTCTGGAAAATATATCTAATTATACAAAGGAGCCTGACCTCACATCCATGTAAGAAAGGCTGAGTGGAAAAAGACTGTCTATTGTCTAGCTTTGGACATGTATTTGGATAGACACGCCACAGGGATTGTGCAACAGTATGTATATCTAACACAGAGAGATGGACAAACCATCAGGCCCAAAGTTAATCAGGAGGAGAGCAGGTTGGGTTGTTCTTTTGGGAACTGCAAGGCTCTTTTACTGATATCAAGCTTCCCATGAAGACAAAGGTACAGTTAGTTCTCTAACAGTTTACTGGGTCTATATGGTAGCAAGAAATAAAACATCCCTGTCTTAAAAACCCCAAACTAAATTACAATTGAGTATAATGTAGAGGGCAATGGGAAGCACCTACTGGATGTGAGCAGGCTACCACACAAGCAGGGATTCTGAAGAAAAAAGATAAAAGACAGAAAGTAATGATCTGATATGAAGAAAAGATGGGCTTAGTATATAGCAAAAACAAGAGGTGGCAGATGGTAAGCCTCTGGGTTTCAGCGGTATCTGCTATCCCTTTGATAAAAAAAAACAAACAAAAGATAGCCTTTGGTATATTTGGCAAAGCCCATACTTTGAACTTTTGGGGAGTACATGTAGCAGAGTTAAATGGGACAGGCAGGCAAGGTTGAATTATAATTTGTATTTATAGAGGTAATTCCCAAAATGATGAGATCACAGAATCATTAAAAATCTGAGCAGAGATACAAACAACTTGTGTTTCCATTTTTGTCAATTATTAATTGTATAAATTACAGTCTGCTAATTATAAACTAGATAAATGTAGTCACTATGCAATTGTGAATGGGAAATTTTCCTTTGCTATTTTAAGTGTTCCATAACTGAGAATGACAACAGTGGAGACCAAAAAAAGATAATATTTTAAGAACTGTTTGCATTATAAGAACAGGCAGCTAGATGGTGTAGTGGATAGAGTTCTGGGCTTGGAGTTAGGAAGATTCCTCTACTGAATTCAAATCTGATCTCAAACACTTACTAGCTGCGTAACCCTAGACAAGTCACTTAAGCCTGTTTGTCACAGTTTCTTCTTCTTTAAAATGATCTGGAGAAAGAAATGGCAAATCACGCTAGTATCATTGCCAAGAAAAACCCCAATGGCATCACAAAGATTGGAATATGAGTGAACAATAATTACAATGTGCTTTTGGAAAATACAAAATTATTGCATTTGTAAATTTTAGAGTAAACTTTATACTATAGTATTACTATAACATATAATAATTCAAAATAGATCAATGTATATTTATACTATTTGAAAAATACTTTATATAAATATTTGGATGTGTAGCCCTTCATTAGCCACTCTCAGAATAAGTGCGACTGTTCGGGAGTAAATCACACTTGGTTAGGTCACATAGCCTGAGTCCTTATCTGGTAGGGGCCTGCATTTCTGTACCAGAGATATATACCAGAGACACATAAATACAATAGGAAAATGACTTAATTAAGACTTAAACTGTAGAAAATAAGGAAGTATATCAGCTACTAAAGCATATCTCTGTCCACAGGTGAAGGGGATAAATTTTCCTCTACTTTGAAGAAAATTATAATCTGATTCTTCAGATCATCTGACTTTACAGCATTTGGGAAGGCAGAACTATTTTAGAAATTACAGAGCCAATGATGAGTTTTTTGAAGATAGTGTATTTTGCATTTTGGTGACAGACTGGAAAATGTTAGAAAGATCTTGCATTGGTTCTAGACTTACCAATTTCCAGACAAAATAAAAGGGTTTGTGAATGCCATGGCCATACATTATATATAGTTTTTTTCTCTCACCACTCTGATGGGTACCATCTTGCCTCTACCATCCACTTGACTACTCATAGCCACACTATCTTTTTCAGTCTTTCTCCTCATGGAACATTCTGCCTATCAATCTGTTACTCCCAATTACATTATTAGCTTTAGCGTCACATACAGTCCAAGCATCATGGGAGATATCCCAACAAAAGGTCTTTTCTCAGATCCAAGGATTACAATAAATGAGATTATTCAGATATCTCCTTCACATAAAAGCACCAGTCCAATAAGACTATAGTTGTTCATAAAAGCAATTTTTAAAATTGCCTGAAAATATTTCTCTAAATAGTAGAGCTCATTTTTCAAAATTCTTTTTTCCAGAGGGTTTTTCTCTCCTTCTATGTGATTCCCCACCATATCTCATAATTCAAAATGTCTAGCATTAAAATGGAAGGCTTTCATAAATCATAGATTTAGAGTTAAAAGTGACCTCAGAGTTGATCTAGTACACTCATCTCCTTTTGCAAAAGAAGGGATGGGAATTAATTTGACCAAGGCCACAGAGACAATAAGTAGCAAATCCTGGACCTCTGATCCCAATTTCAGGTCTCTTTCCATCATATCAGATTGTCCAGGCTCCAGATCAAGGACATGAGGGTCAAGCTTAGTCCTTTAATTGCTGAAAGGTGATACCAGTGCCCAGCACAATGACTTGAACATCAAAGGTGCCTAATAAATATGTGTGAAATGGATGAATGAGTGTATGAAGAGGAACATGACTGTGTTCCAACAACCTGTTTTTATCAGCCATCATGTCAGAAGCAGCTCATTCTGCTTTCTTCCAAAATCAAATGGAAGAAAATGAATAAACAATTAAAATGAATAATTGAATAGGTCTAACTAATGCATCATTTTATGTCTAAAATCACCACCTATCTACTTGTTTGTTAACATGGGGAACCTCATAAGGGAATGGCAGAGGAAGCAAGCATTGTAAGACATTCTAAAAAAGGACAAAAGGAAGCAACCTGCTGCTACTCTCCCACTCAAAAGCTAATGCAAAAGTGAATGCAATCGGAAATAGCTCAGGTTGAGAGCACCAACAGAGACACAAATAAATAACAAGTATAATTGCTGTTTATCCCCTGTTGAACCTTTGCTTTCCACTGAAAATTCAGAGCAAGTTCATAATAAACATGTAGCATCATTTGTGATTATTAGATACCATTTAATAATTACATATTAGGTTTGTGACTAGGAGGGTTTAGCTCACAAGCAGTTATTTTTATTCAATATAATAGCACAGGTCAAGATTCCTCTCAAATTTATACAGAAGCTTAGGATAATAAATAAATAAGTATAGAGGGTTCTAATATATCTAATTGGGAGGTTTATTTAAAATAGGATATATATTTTATATCGAATATATATATACGCACATATCTACTCATAATACAAAAATTAAATATGTATGTATATATATGTATGTATATGTACACACACATACAACCTATAAATTGGAGATACCTTACTCAAATCCCAGGAAGAATGGAGACTCCCTTAAAGAATATAAGGGAAATGCCATTTTGGTTTTTAGGGATTTGGACTTCTGTGATTGCCCATGTCTTTACTATACCTTTACTTGGGGTGTTTCCCATGTCTGGACATCTCCATCATGTCCCCTTTGCAGGGTCATGACCCTGTTCTCCCATCAGTTTCTTTTTGTGTTGTCTCCCCCTTTTAGATTGTGAGTTCCTTGAGAGTACGTGCTATCTTGTTCCTTTCATTGTATTTCCAGCACTCTGCACAGTGTCTGGCACAAAGTAGGCACTTAAAAAGTGTATTCCTTATGACTCAAGGTTCCTATCTTATGGAAACTCTGTATCACCCAAGCCCCTAGCACAGGGTATGGAGTAGCACTCGATAAAAGTGTATTATATATTGTATGTGGACCAGCTGTGAATGTTCTCAGCAATACAATGATTGAAGACAATTCCAGAGGACTCATGAAGAAAAATGCTGTCCACCTACAGACTGATGAAGCCTGAATGCAGATTGAAGCATACTTTAAAAAAAACCTTCTTTATTTTTCTTTTGTTTGTGTCTTCTTTCACAGCATGAGTAAAATGGAAATATATCTTGCATGATAGTGCATGTATAACCTATATCAAATTGCTGCTTTCTCAAGGAGGGAGCAGAAAAAGAAGGGAGAATTTGGAACTTAAAATTTAAAAAAATGTTAAGAACTTTTTACATATAATTAGAATAAAATAAAATATTTGGGAAAAGAAAAATATGTATTGCATTGTACTATACTGGACTATGTGAGGTATAGGGTACGTTCAGGAAAAACTAGTACTTTTGTGTGAGGGCTGTTGAGCCCTTTTCAGAGCTGCTTCCCACCTTTGATGTCTATCTGGTTCACCCAACTCTTAGCTGTGGCTCCAAGAAGGTGGAACGTGAACTAAAAAGATAAAAGAGTTTTTAAAAGCATGGAAAGGAGCCCAGGGGTTATATCCCACTACTACATTTTGGCAGACTGACTAAACCAGATTGACAGTAACTGAAGGGTCTCAAACTCTTTGGTGAGAGGGGTGTCTACCCCGATCACGAGAAAAAATTTTCCAGTGGAATGGTGTAATGGTAATTAATTTGTTTGATCAGATGTTAAGTAGATCCTAGTAACCTAGTGTTAAGTATAGAACTCTGTCCATTGGTGAAAATGTATGAATTCCCCCTGGTGAAAAGGTGTGAATTTCCCTGTTGACTTGGAAGAATGCCATTGGCTGAGACACTCCCCTGAACCATGTTGACTTGGGAGAAGGCCAGTTTTTATAAGC
>JAQQSW010000071.1:105682-132783 GCA_028646575.1 Pseudocheirus occidentalis
ATTCCACTCTGAAGTGCCTCTAATATTTGGGGACTTGTTTCTTATATTTTCTACTTTGCAGCTTCCACCCAGTGATTTTGCAGTCATTTCCCTCTAAAACTGTGGTTCTCAACCTCTGGGTCGTGATCCCTTTGGGGGTCAAACAACCCTTTCACAGGGATCACCTAAGACCATTGGAAAACACATATTTCCAATGGTCTTAGGAACTGAGACAAGGCTCCTCTATCCTTCTCCAGGCGGGTCTGCCCACATGCAGATATACCTACATATGAGTATTAAAGGCATTAGGAAGGTTGAGAACCCCTGCCCTAAAGGGTCAAGCAGAGTGAATCTCAGTCTTCTAACACATGACAGTCCTCCAAATACTTAAAGATAAGTCTTTTATCTGGATTGTGCACCCATGGTTCTTTCAAACTAACTCCAAGTACTCAAGGCTCTTCCCCATCATGGTCATCCTCCTCTGTTCCGCAGTTGATCAATATACTTCCTAAAATGTGGTAGCAAGGAATGTACATAATATTCCAAATTTAGTCTGGATAGTATAGAGTACCATAGGATTAGAATCTCTATTCCTGCACTAAGCCTCTGTGTATGCAAGATGAGATGTTATTAGCAAACAATATTTATAGACCACTATACATATAATATCTCATTTGAACTTCAGAATAACCAATGCTCTGAAGTATTATTACATGAAAGTTATATTATCTCAGTTTTATAGATGAAACAAATAAGAACAGCAAAGTTTAGTGGCCAACTTATATGCCACTTACTGGTGCACAGAATAATAGGGGCAGCTAGGGAGCATAGTAGATAAAGCACCAGGTCTGGAATTAGGAAGACTTCATCTTCATGAGTTCAAATGTGACTTCAGACTCTTACTAGCAGCATGACCCTGTTCACTTCAGTTTCCTCATCTGTAAAATGAGCAGGAGAAGGAAATGGCAAACCAGTCTAGTATCTTTGCAAAGAAAACCCCAAATGGGATCATGGAGGGTTGGAAACAACTCAAAGAACTCAACAAAAACTGATTAATTAGATGAGAGATGAAAACTGCATAATACCATTGGGGGTTAATAGTAAACGGGTTGACTATTCACTAACGTAGGATTAGGCCATGACAGATCTAGAAGTAGAAGGGACCTCAAATATTTTCAAGTCCACCTCCCTCACTTCTTTACAGATGTGTAAACTGAGGCCAGGAAGAATTAAGAGACTTGCACAAGGTCAAACAAGGTAAGGTAACAAGTGACATAGAGTTGTTAAGGAAATCCATTTGTCTGGTGTAACTCAATCAGATCTCTGAAGGCGGTCCCCAAAGAAAAATGCATTGAGCAGCAAAATGGAGTAGAATTATAGGATCTGGGAGGGACCTCAGAAGCCATCTGGTTTAGTCTTTCATTTCACAGATGAGGAAACTAAGGCCCAGGGACATTCAGTGACTTCCTCAAGATCTCACAGGTTATAAATGTGAGGGGTGGAATTTGAACACAGGTCCTGAGACTCTAGAGTCAGTGCTATTCCCACTGTTGCAAGCTCCCAATAGATTGCAAGCTCCTTGAGGGCAGGGGCTGTCTTTTGCCTTTTTTTATATCATTCAAAGTGGTCAACTCCTTTGAAAAGTTACTAAGTCATTCAGATGCATAAGGCCTGGTGTTTTAAAGTCAATTTATTACTTGATATTTACATGTCAAATACGTTTTTTGAAACGATACTTCTCAGAAGTAATACACATACTTTTATAAAGGTATGTAGAAAATAAAATCAGTTATTTGTTACCCTCCACCTCAGAAGAACAAAACTCAAACCAACACTCAGCTATTTTTAACTTTAAATAAAATTTTTACCATGCTATATTTTCCTGCATATGAATAGAAAATGGATGAATGAAAACTTCATCTTATTCCCTGAAACTCTCCTGACAAAAGAAGTCTCAGTTCCTGAAACCGCACGAAAATGATCATAATATTGACTTAAACTTTGATACTGTTTCTACCTTAGCAAAAGATTTCAGTCACAAAAAAGGCAAGTGTTGCTTGTAGGATGACTTTTGCAAATTAGGTCCAGCTATTATTAAAACTGATATATAAGGTACAAGCATTAACAATCTCAGTTATTGCTGGAAGTTAATTCAAATTCACCTAGTCACAGTACAATAGATACAAAACAAGAAGGCCTTTCAGACGTCATCTATTTCTAACTCCACCTTTTATAGATGAGGAAATTGATGCCCAGGATTAATTGACTTGCCCACGGTCATACATGTAGTGAGTTAACAGAAATAGAATTGTAGCTCAGATTCTGAATCCAGATTCTAAGATCTTTGATAAGGTAAGATTTAGACCATTCTAAAATTAAAATGGGAGGGCTTGTCAATAGCCAGACTACAAACAGATTTCTTCTTTTTAATTTTAGGATCCTAACCTGGGGTGAAATAAGGAATATAGTTCCGGTTGAATAGAAGCAATAATGATGATACTATTAACATTGGTGTAGGGCAGTGGTTCTAAACCTCCCTAATGCCACGACCCTTTAATACAGTTCCTCATGCTGTGGTGAGCCCCCAACAATAAAATTATTTTTGTTGCACTTCATAACTGTAATTTTGCTACTGTTACGAATCGTAATGTAAATATCTGATATGCAGGATGTATTTTCATTCTTACAAATTGAACATAACCCACAGGTTGAGAATAGCTGGTGTAGGGCTTTAAAATGAACAAGCCCACCTACCTTTCCCCCCCAAAATCTATGGTGTAAGTAGTCGCAGTGTGACTATCTCTATTTCATAGGTAAGGAAATTGAAGATAAAAAAATTTAACAACCGCCTTATTATCACATTTCTTATATTAGTGCTAAAATTTACCAGTGTTTCAGAAAACACTGGTTTACTGAATTCCAGGCCCAGAGTACTTATATCACTATATCAAGATTTTAATGCTCCTTAAGCAAATGTTATAACAGCCCCCAAAGAAACCAGATAAAAGAGCTAAGAAAGAATTCTTTTTTTATTCAGGGGCATATCCTGATGGTCTTTTGTTGGGTTTCTGGTTTAGAAAGGTTGACCATATATACACTTGGATGACATTGTGTGCTGTCTTGTTTGGCTGAGTCATAACTGCTATAGCCTGAAGAACTGAATCTGAGCATTATCCAAGAAATCAGATAGAGGCAACTAAGAGGCCTGAGCAGGCTGCAATGCATCACCAATAGAGCATCACAGAAAAGTGGTGTATATGATGTTATTAAAGAACAATCTGAACAAGAAAGAAACTGGGATGATCACATGGGAAGAAAGAAGGATGGCGGAATAAGACAATTGGAACTGGAAAGGACCCTAGAAGCCATCAAGTCCAAAGCCCTCGTTTAAAAAAGAGGAAACAGTCATAGAGGAGCAGTGACTTGCCCAGGGTCACAGATTATCTTCAAAATGATGAATAACTCGTGTGCTCTATTTCATCCTTGCAATGGGCAGAAAAAAGTTTGAAAACCTACCCTCCTCCAACACATATGGGTAGATCTTTTGTGGAAATCTTAGGAGAGAAAGTGGGCAAAGAATAGGTAGACATGGACAAATCATAGTTCTAGAGCAAGAATTTCAGAGGCCACCTGGTCCAAAAATCTCATCTTAACAGGTGAGGAAAGTAAGGTTCAAGGAGTTGGGTGAATTACTTAAGGCCACATGGGTAATTAGTATTAGAGATAGGATTTGAACCCAAGTCCTCTAGTTTTGGAGCCAGTATTCTGTACTGCTATGCCTCAGGGTCTTGTAATCTAGGTAATTGGGAAGAATACCCAAATTAATGAGATTCCAGATCCATTTCAGTGACTAAGTATTTGAGTTGGTTTGTATGATTGCATATGTTGGGGACAGGGCCTGTGTAAGTGAGTATGCACAGGTATGTGTATGCATGTATATATGTGCATGTTTAACGAACAAGAGAATGACCATTGGCTTGCTCTACACTAAATAAGATCCCAATGCTGTAATGCCAACATTGCTTGTCTGCTAATCAGGCTGAAAGTACATGGATCTACATCCCCAAATGAGGTTCAGCAAACTTAAGGGTAATCATTTTTTTTCTAAGAGCATTGGCAACCACAGTTATTCAAAAGTACAAAGTTAATTGGCCATTTTGACAGCCTCCTGCTTATCCAGTGATGAAAACCTGGCAGTTCAAATAGCCACCTTTCAAAATGGCTCTGATTGGAAATACAGTCCTGCTAACATTGTCAAATATACATTCCCAAAATACCTTTAGCTTCAATGATGAGAGGCCATAGTATCCTTGGTAGCAGACACTGGATTTTATTTGTCTTTGGAACTCCCTCAGTGCCAAGCACATAGTAAGTCTTTAAGTCATATTTGTTAAGATCAGTTGACTTGAAATGCAAGTCAGATTGGGTGACTCATTTCAAACTCTCAAAGATGGCAAGGAAGCTGAAAATGAAGCCTTGTGAATGATTAAAGTTGAGTCTGTTTCATTATATTTTAACAAAGGCATGGGCTTTTCAAATGTGAAGATTGGTTCTGAGACAGTTTTGGCTTTATACTTGGAAATGTCTTGAGAATTGCATTGGTATTTGGTATGATATAGGATAATAGAGAAACACTCACCAAGTCATCAAGTTCCTCACACCTTTGACTGGTGTTTTCAATACCTCCCCTCCCCACCAAGTCTCTTCCCTCAGCCCCTACTTACTATCATCAATCCCATATCAGGATAAGAAGCAAACCTAATTTCCACTGCATTATATGAACTGTACTTTTCTCTATATCTTTCTCAAGATGATCATAAAGCAGTTTCCAGTCTTTTATTAAGAAAAAAATAAATTGATGATTTCTGAACACTTGGACAGTAAGATCATTCAAATGTCGATTCAAACACTTATTAAGGGACTATGTGCCAGGCATTGAGCTAGATACTGGGATACAAAAACAGATAAGAAAAACACTTTGGGACCTCATGGAGCTTCTAATCTTCCAGAACTGTTTCAACTCCCAAATGTTTTGGGTAATCACAGACATTTGATCATCTCTTGGGAATGAGTGGAACTTGAATACTTTTAGAGTCTGGTGAGATAGTCCTAGAAACTTCCTCCATTCAGGTCTCTGGCATCTTCTAGAGCTTTACCTACAGCAAAAACTAATAAAGTGAAATATCATCCTTCTTTTTATGTAAATAACACCCTCTTCTGCCTTTCCAACTTTTAGTGCTACCAATTTTTTAATAGAAATATTAAATTTCATTGTAGCTATTTGCTGTTTAAATCATCTTGGCAAAATTTCCTTTCACAATTGCCCCTTACTCCAATACCAGTCTAGATATCCATAATTTCTAAGTTGAAGTCTTAAACACCAAGGAAAATATGAAGAAAAGAAAATGGTTGAAATTGCTTCTATGGGAGGATGTCGCCGAAACTTTTGGAACCTGTTTCCTCTTGTGTAAATTAAGAATGAGAATGCCAATAATATCTAACTTGCAAGGTTTTTGTCATGTGATAACTTAGGACTGAGAGAAGATCTTGTACTTGGGGAAAAACTCATTAAATTGTAAACCAAAGGACCCAGGTTCAAATTTTACATCCACCACTTATAATCCATATGACCTTGAACAAATTATGTTATTTCTATGGGATTTGCATATGCAAAATAAATCAGTTGGACTATGTAACCTTGCCTGAAGTGTTCCTACTTTACCCATTCCCCCCACCAACAAATAACTCTGTGGGGTTGGCTGCTACATACTCTTTGGGGGTGGTAATATGGGAAGAGATGAATATACCTACTGATTTGTTGAGAAAACACTGAGTTACAATTCTTTATCTCTCTTCTCTCTCTCTCTCATACACACACACAAACACACACACATACAATAAACACATAGATACATATACAATATAGATACATATAGATAGACAGACAGACAGATAAATAGATAGACTGACAAAAAGACAGACAGATAGGTAAGTAGGTAGATAGATGGATGGGGAGTCTTCCAGATTATAGGCTTGTAGGGTAAGTTGGATATCCATCATGTCCCTTGACTTCTAGTTCATACAACCTTAGCCTTTCCCTCTGTGAAATTCTTCTTTCCTGGTTTAAGCTGTGATTTCATCTTGCTCCCAGCCCAAGAGCCCATTTATTCTCAGGTAGTCATTGGTCTATTCTAATCTATGTAGCATAGCTGATTTCTGTTTATTCTTAGCTGAGATAAATGAGTTTATTAACTATTCATGATGTTCTTTTATGCAAGTCCAATTTGGTGGGAAGTATCTAAGCTGATGAGTATGATAACTATTATTTTCACCTTTAGAGCAATCAGAGAAAACAATATTGATACTAGATACCCTCCCCCAAATTATTATATTTTTAGACTATCAGTATTTGAGGTATGGTGGGCAGATATAATTGAGCCAATACCTTTCCTGGAGCAATGGAGTAAGGGCACAGTCACAGTCCTCTCCCTGATCCCCATAAAGACAACATCTCAAAGAAAGACAGTGTCTCGGAGAATGGTGGTTCAAATACCAGAGAAGTTAACAATCTATGCCACATTTAAATGGAATATCTTAATATTTAGACATTGCACACAATTACCTTACACTATGGCTGTGAGATAATGTATGAAAAACACAAATTTTAAAGAAATATATGTGTGTGTGTGTATCATACTATATATGTGTGTACACATGTCACCTAATGTTTACTCATTAAAGTTCATTGAAAATTCATGCACATAATGATGAGTCTGAGAAACTGCGAACTTGTAAAATTTCATTTGAATGTCCAAAGAAAAATTAAAGCAATTTCAGTAGTTTTATCATTTTATATTATTCTGAGAAACAAGCATTTCTGTATGGAAAATAGGTATTAACCATAATACTGATTGAAACTAGAGGTATGTGGGAACCAGCACATTTAGGCTGATGAGACTGAATTGTTTAGTGTTCAGTTAGAACATTTATATCTTGGAAATTGCAAAACACAATAAATCTATCCTAGATTTATAGATGTGTTGATTGTCTATGCTTATGAAAGTGATGGAGGAAATTTAATAATGCAAATTGAACTCAAATTTATCTGGTGCAAATTTTTTATTTTTCCTGGAGGGTCAGTTGTTAAAGGTTAACCAGGTGACACCTATTTCTGCACCATGCCAGGCATTGCCTTATCACCTATGGAGAAATGAGAAACATTCTAGTCTAGCAGAGAAAAATCTTAACTGAGTTTAGTGAGAGAACCTATGATTTAAGACCCACATCTCATACAGTGACTGAGCCAATCACATTCTTGATGTGCTCTCAGACAGCTCTCGAAAGATTTGAACCCGCCTGCTTGTACCAACCTGTACTGGTTGAAGTAAGTTTCCCCACTGGGAGCTCCCCAGCTGGATGGATGAAATTAGAAGTCCAGTAAAAGAGAGAGAAGTTAGAGAAAAGATGAGACTTTTCATAAAAACTGGATTATTGGTAAAAAAAAAGGAAAAGAAATGAATACATTTTAAAAAAGAACCTTCCTATCTACAGAAAATTATTATATTTATGTAAAAATTACAGGTAATATATTCATAATATTATCTACTGGAAGAAGGGTAGGAAGAGTATCACCTCTTTCTTAACCTTTGTCTCCACTGTACAAAAAGAGGGAAAGGAGAGAGAAAAGGAGGAAAGGAGAGAGAGGAATGAAGGAGTAGAAAAAGGGAAAGGGGGAAGTGACAAGGTAAAGGAAGAAAGGAAAAGGGAAGCAGATGAAGAAGACAGAGAAAGGACAGTGGGTAGGGACATTGTTTAAAAAAATTGACAGCTAAAGAAAATCTGTCTGAAAGAAAAGGAACATATATATGCGTATATATACATATATATGTATATATACACACACATATGTATATGTATGTATATATGTCTGAAGACATATATATATATATGCACATTTTTCCCTCTCAAAATCCAGTTTTGTGTCTTATTAACTAAGCAACAGGCAGTATTTTCCGGGAATGGTTTTCCCTATTACTGTATTTACTTTCTTGTGTCATCCACTTATTATAACTAGAAGGTATAAATTAACTATGACAAATGAATAACTGAAAGTTGGGGTGGTGAAATATCATGTATGGGCCTCCATGGATTTTCACACTAGAAAGAAGAAAAAAACCCTCTACCTTCTAGCCTCTAATGGTATATTAAAGAGGAAGGCCAGGAAATCCAGCAATGACTAAATTAAATTGTGTCAGAAGGCAGATGCCTCATCATTAATGATACATTCCTTAATGCGATGATTGGCTTAATGATGGAGATTTGTACACAAAATTTTAGTTAACTCTGAGCAGAATAAGTTAAACCAACATTAAGTGTGGCAAACCACCTTATGGTTGTTTAGTTCTTTTTCTGAACCTTGATATAGTGGCTATAGAGACTATGGTTATTTTCCACAGTATTATAACAAACTGTCTGCCCCCTGAGGGCAGGACCTCTTTTTATTTCTTTTCTAACAAAACTAGTGCTGGCCCCTTGTATGCAGTAAACACTTAAGAGATGTTTGATGAATGAGATTCTCTAAAATTCTGGGTTTATACCTTTAGTTACAGCATTTATACCAGTATCTTCTTAGTCTTGGCTGAAACTGAGAGTGAATAAGATAATAAAGACTATAAATGTATATCAGAAAATGGTTATGGAAAGTTGTAAATGACAGGATAAAGATCCTACTTTTAAGTACGTTCTCCGATTTACTAAAATGTGCTTACTCATCAAACTTTTTTAAAAATCAGACTCATTTTCCAATTCATTTGCACTTTAAAGGTGCAGTGCAAATAAGTCCTTCAAAAAGGGCAAAAAAAAATTCTAACCACAGAAAATAAAAGAGGTTTATGGAAAGGTTAAGACAAAAATAAAAGAGTTCTTGATCTCAGAGGGGCAGTCTAATATAATCCTGAGAAAAATAGCCTGTAGAAAAATAAATAATCATAAAATTCTTTGTGATACTTAATGTTGCTTTAACATATTTTCCTTATGGTTTCATATTCCAAAACTGGACTGACCCCTAATAAAATAGAGATTTTGTTTGCTTGATTTTGTTTCTAAGATAATACAGGTCATCAAGAAAGATATCCAAGAAACTATGCCATACAAGAGAGTTGGAGTCTTACCATGAAGGGAAGGATAGTTAAATATTAGTAGAAATGATATAATTAGGCATATTAAAATCAAATCATCTCAAAGCACTGGATGTGAAAAAAAACTTTGACAAAGTACAACATTCATTTATGCTAAAAAAAAAGCAACTACAAAACATAGGCATAGAAGAACCTTCTTGATTAGATATTAAAAACACACATCTAAATCCAAAAATAGCATAATTTGCAAAGGAAAATACTGTAATTTCTCCCCTAAAAGTAGAGTAGTAAATCAAAACTGCCTATTTTCTCACTTTTATTTGACTTTGTTCTACAGATGATAGTAAAAGCAATAAGACAAGAGAAAGAAATTGAGGGAATAAACAAAATTGCTCCTATTTGCTTGCAACATAATGATTTACTTAGAAAACCCAGAGAATCAGCAAAGTGAGTAGTATGCTGGTAAATATATTTCAACTGGCTTTCAAAAAAATCCATTTTCACAACAAACTTAAATTAAATTTCATTCATTTTCTTGAGGTTAAATAATCAACAAAAGAATAAAACAAGGTCTCATTTGTAGCTTCTGTCAATTTCTGATGAATCAATATTCACACTGAAAATTTAGCCATCAGAGAGTAGGTTTGAGCTGTCTCCAGCACATTCCCAGATACAGTTATAAATTAAGTTGCATAGCATGATACAAACAGAAATCAATAGCAATTCTATGTAGGAATAATAAGATCCAAAAAGAAAGGGAAAACTTATTAATAAAAACAACAAAATTCATTAACTTACCAAAGCAGAAAACCAAGATTAGATGAAAGCAACTAAAAACACTTTAAAGAAATACAGAATGACAGATAATTGGAGAAATATTTATTGCCAAGTGTGGGCTTATGCCAATATAATAAAAGTGACACAAGTGGGTTAATTTACCACCAACCAAAGTATCAAAGGGATAAGTAGCAAAGGGAGAAAAAAATAGTATTAAAATTCATTTGAAGGAACAAATGATGTAGAATCTCAAGGGAAATAATAGAAATAAAAAGAAACAAAAATGTAATAGCATATCAAAATTCCAACTTATGTCATAAAGCAGTTGTCATTAAAATAATTTGATACTAGTGACAAAATAGAAACGTTTTTAAAAAGAGCTTAATTGCATAAGGAAGAATAAAAAATGATCTCAATATCATACTGTTCAATAAATTTTAGAATATCAATAAATTAGAAAACTCCTTATTTCTAAGAATTGCAGAAAATAAAAACCCTGGGAAAATGTCTTAGAAGGAATCAGGTTTAGCCCAACAATGTTTACTGTGTGCTATATTAAGTTTAAAATGGATATGCGTGTTGAACATAAAAAGTTATAACATTTAAAAACTAAACGAAAACAAGAACAAGATTTTGAAGATATGGACAGGGAGGAAATTCTGAAGCATGTAAGGAATAAAGGAGGTTACAAAGATGAAATAATTTAAAACAAATAAAATCCTTTGAATCAAATGAAAAGTTCCTTCTAATTATAAATTAGCAATCTCATGGTCAATGATGCCATAAAAAGCTTTTGCATGAACAAAATCAATACAACTAAGACAAGATGAAAACTGTTGATTGCGACAAACACCTTTCCATCAGGTATCTCTGTTAATAATCTGATATCCAAAATATATAGGGAAGTAAGAAACTATTGAAGAACAAAATTCATTCCCCAACTGATAAATAGTTAAAAAATATTAATACATAGACTTCAAGAGTATCAGTGAACTATTAACAATGCCATTGAAAATTATTCCAAATCACTAATAAGAGATATATAAATCAAAACAACCCTAAGGTTTCACCCTATACCTAAAACATTGTTTAAAATGACAAATGATGGAAATAGTGCAAGGAGTGAGGAAAGACACCTAGATGAATATGAATTGAGATTATGAATTACTCTAATTGCTCTGGAAAACAATTTGGACCTAAGCAAAGAGAATACAGGTACCCATGGAAATACAGGCCATTCATTATTGATCTTGGCACAGAAACACTCTAATTGATCTGAGATCCCATAGATCAAATGTGTAAAGCACTTTAAAGCTTATGTTTTTTTTCATCATCATCAGTTTTTATCATGAGTTGTTTTTTATCTTTTACAAATCAGGAAATTAAGCATCTGAGAGATTGATCTTCACATTGTCACACATTTGGTAAAAAATAATATTTTGGGAAGAATTTGGACACAGAAACTCTAAACTCTAAATTCAACTCTTTGGTCACTATAACATATAGCTAGTGATCATCTCATAGGAAACTTTTCCTTGTTGTCCAGCAAATCCAGAACAGCAGGACCCCATGCAACATTCTAAAGTTCTTCCTTGAGATGACTTTACTTTCTATGGACACCAGTTTATCACACAGGTTATCAACCAATTACACCTCATTGTTGCTTATGTACCTGCTTCTTGTTGTTCAGTTGCATCTAATTCTTTGTGGTCCATTTGAGTTTTGCTTGGCAAAAATACTAGAGTGGTTTGCCATTTCCTTCTCCAGCTCATTTTATAGATAAGGAAACTAAGACCAGCAGCGTTCAGTGACATTCCCAGGGTCAAAAAGCTATTAAGTGTCTGAGGCCAGATTTGAGTTCAAGTCTTCCTGACTCCAGGCCCAACGCTCTATCCACTGTACCACTTAGCTGCCTTTAGCCCTTATTCCTAAATACGTATTCTTTTTATGGGTGCCTCCAGCCACATGAGACCATTTGCACTCAGAATAAAAAATATAATGCTTCAAATTGCTTCCTGTCACTGGCCTACATTGGTGAGAGGGAGTTTCCTGACCAGGAGTTCCCTGCACAAAAGGAAACCCCAATTCAGGCTCAGCCTAGTAACCAGAATGAATGAGAAGATGGCCCCAATCACCCTCTCCCATGCCCAGAACAGACCTAGCATACTAGATCCAGTCTAGATGTTATATTTTTGACAAGCTACTGCAGATTGCAAAGATAGCAATGAGGGCAATATGGAGACAGAGAACTGTGCCAAACACAACTTGAAGGATATGAGGATGTTTGTATTAGAGAATTAGAAAAAAAGACCTTGGGATGTCATGATAGATTTTACTATTTCAAAAGCTCATAGATCTAAAGCCAGAAAAGACCCAGAAGACATCTAGTCCAACACCCCTGATTTTACAGATGGGTAAAATGAAGTCCAAGAAGATTAAGTAACACATGGGTAGAAATGGCTATGATGTCATTTGGAAGAACAGTAAGATCTGCTTATCTTAGCCCTGGAGGTGTGTGGAACTAGGAGCTTATATGGAAATTCATTTTGGTTCAACTTAAGGAAACACATTGTGTATCTTGGCATGGATGAAGTGCCAATGCTGGAGTCAGGAGAACCCTAGCCAAATCTGGCATCATACACTTACTAGCTATGCAACTCTGGGCAAATCCTTTAACTCTGTTTGCCTCAGTTTCCTCATCTGTTAAATGAGCTGAAGAAGGAAATGGCAAACTACTCCAATATCTTTATCATAGATATGTTTCATTATTTAGATATAATTGTTAGATGATTAATGACATCCCCTTCACATCTGTCAATAAAAGGAAGAGAATTGCTTTCTAGCTGCTATGAAGAAAAGTTGCAGTTCATATGCCAGAAAGGATGCAGGAACCAGCCTTGAAGTTCTCAATGGAGTTTTACTCTGAATTCCATGGTAACAGGCTTTTCTCCTACATAGGATTCAGAAATGCTAGTTCTGTGCTTGTTGACTATTACATTGAAATTCTTGGTTTGGGATCAAAGAAAGCAACCAGAGAAGTCAGTAACAAGTGACTCTCTTACTTGCTGCAATGCCAATGGGAACTGGGTGAGGATTGTGTGTGCTTACAGATAAATAGCTGGCAAAGGTCCATTTGTCTTTTATATTTGAGTGAAGGTAAAGTTTATTGTATAATCCACTTTTATATAAAGGTTTAAATGAGTAAGACATGTTGTGGTAGTGAGGAAGAACAAATGGAGAGTCCCAGAGCTGCCTTGGGAGTCTTTAAATGTTCATACTCCTAAGAGAAGGTCTCCATGCCATTGGATTGACTCTTTAATGAGGATTTTTTGAAGATTAAATTAGCTGACTAAGGATTGTTTCATTCTCTGCACTTAAGCCCTCTGTGTCTACATCTTGCCTGGCCCATAGGTGCTTGTTAACTGATAAGAAAAACTGCGCAAGACGAGGAGCCATGAATGTGTTGCTATCTGCTCTAGAGGATAGTAATTCTATCAATGAAAACAAAGATGTGTGGAGGTATGCTGAAGTTTTAAAAGCCTCTTTCCCAGCTCTGCCACTCACTAGCTCTGAGCTTGAGCAAATCATAATGCTCTGTCATGTCAGTTTCCTCATATATAAAATGAAGGAGTGAGTGGAGGTAACTGTGAAGATCCTTTACAGTGATACATCCTAATATCCTCAGTGTTAAATCCTTTGACATAGGAAGGACAATATTACATCCACTTCGCAGATGTGGAAACTGAGGCTCAGAGAAGTTATGTTTCTTGACCAAGATCACAGAGTGATATTCAGGACTTGTGCCCAGATCCCATGAGTCCCTATACTGTACTGTTTCCCCTGCCTCATGTTGCCTTGTATTATTACATTCCCTAGCGTACATTTTTTATTGTTTCATCCCTGCCCACCACACAAACTCAAAAATAAATGAGACTTCAATATTTCAAGAATCTATAATTTCATCAATGTGGTAAATCTCACCACTGATACAAAAAGCAATCCCCCTACAACTCAGCTGATGGTCCTTAAGACTTTAGTGACTGAAAGTTTCATCATCATGCAATCAGCCAATGAAATGAAATATTTAATATTAAATATTTAAAAAATTCCTGGGCACTGGCTCTGGAGTCAGGAAGACCTGAGTTCAAATCCAGCCTCAGACACTTAACACTTACTAGCCATGTGACCTTGGGCAAAGCACTTAACCCCAATTTCCCTGCCTTCCTTTCTCCAAAAAGCAAAAATAAAAATCTTGTCCAAGAGCTGGAAGTTGTTGTTCATAGGCCAATGAAGTAATAAAATCTTCATTTGATGGAAATTTAAAACCACTTCATATAAGAAGGGAAAATGTTTATTCTAAGATTCAACTGAAAGAAACAATTCACCTGGAGACATGGGGTCATGTCTTCCAAGTATAGTAAGAGTCGGTATGCTGGATGGAGTTGAAAGAGCACTGAACTTGGCATCAGGAAGATCTGGGTTCTAAACCTGCCTCAGACACTGGCTGGCTTGGTGACTCTGGACAAGTCAATGAAGTCTTCTGGCCCTCAGTTTCTTCATTTGTAATTTAGGAAGTCATACTTGGATTCCTTCCAGTCCTAAGGATGTGATCCTACGATGTGAAAAATGTTCTATACTTTAAACTATTCTATACTATACTAAAACTATTCTAAACTATTATTGTTCCATTCCATTCCATTCCGTTCCAATTCTAAACAATTACTTTATTTATAGAATCCCAGAATCAGACATTTAGAAATGTTCAACAGAAAAACCAATGTGGGAAAGGAGTCTTAATGTCAGGGTCTAAATGAAGATCAATCTTTGAATCAAATCTTTGGCTAGTGATTTGCTTCTTGGTGGTGCTAAGTACTTCCAAGCAAGAAAGGAATATTGGACTGGTTCAACCTTGTCAAGAGAACTGTCCAAACTAGGTAATGTTCCCAGGAAACTTTGGAGGAATCCTCGGGGTCAATTATGAGGAAACCTTTGTAGGTTTCTGGGAAAGAGCTGTTCTGTTTAAATGTTTTTAAACAACCCAAAAGGAAAAGAGAGAAGCCACAGCAAGCATCTAGGTTGTGGGGCTGAAGCCAAATCATAAAATACTGAAGCCTGCAGAGCTCAGATGGAAAGCGAATCTCTGCAGATGCTGTTTCTGAATCTGGGCAGTAGAAGTAATCAGGTGGGGGAGAAGAGTCTGTGGAACAGGAAAAACAAAAACAAAAACACAAAAAGCAGGTTTCAGGGCTTTAGGTAGGTAGATAGAGCAATGGACAGAAGGCTGGGCCTGGAGTCAGGAAGAGCCGAGTTCAAATTTGACCTCAGACACTTACTAGTTGTGTGGCCCTAGGCAAACCTCTATTTGTCTCCTCAACTATAAAATGGAGGTAATAATACCTACATCCTTGGGCTGTGGTGCAGATCAAATGAAATGATATTTTTAATCCCTTTAACACAGAACCTGGCGCATGGTAGGTATTTAATACATCCTTATTGTCTTCTTTCTTCACTTCCTTTAAATTCATAGATTGTGAACTCAATCTCCCTTTTATTTTGCTTTTTTCCTGTTACTACAAAGGAGAAAGTTCAAAGACTAGAAACTTTTCATTAAGAAGAATGGATATTGCCTGTTTTTTGAGGACTAGTAAGTAATTAATTATCCACTTTGCTGGTGAGTAGATCAAAAGCTGAAACCAGGAAAGCCTGCAAGGAATTTGGGTATCCAAACAAGTGACACCTGCTAGGAAGGAAGCTGCCTATAGATCAAGGTCTGGGGCAGCCCTCTAGATCACAGAAGGCTCTTTTTCAAACAGAATAGAAGATGCAGCTAACTTATTCTGTGACCAATAATGGTTAAGTCAAGACAATACTTATCATATGGCCAGGTATTTGCATTTCTTTAAATCTTGGTCTAAATGCTAGTGGTGGTGGTAGTGATGCTACTGCTGCTGCTTGGTCTAAATCAGCAGTTCTCAACCTGTGGGTTGTGTTCAATTTGTAACAATGAAAATACATCCTGTATATCAGATATTGACATTACGATTCATAACAGTAGCAAAATTACAGTTATGAAGTAGCAACAAAAATAATTTTATGGTTGGGGGTCACCACAATATGAGGAACTGTATTAAATGGTCATGGCATTAGGAAGGTTGAGAACCACTGGTCTAAATGGTACTGGTAGTAGTAGTGAGGATGACGATGGTCATCACGGTTATTGTGATTGTGATTGCAATAATACTAATAAGAGCTAGTATTTATAAAGCATCTTAAGGTTTGTGAAGCGCTTTACTCATAGTATCCCATCTGATTCTCACAATAACCCTGTGAAGTAGATACTATTGTATTATCTCCATTTTACGGACGAGATACTGAGGTTTAGAATGGTTAAATGTCTTGTCTAGGATCACACAGCTAATAAGTTTGAGGCACAATTTAAACTTAAGTTTTCCTGACTCTCTTTAGCTTTTATAAATAGCATACAAATACATATGTGTGTGTGTATATTCTATACACACACACACACACACACTGTTCCACCATTCAGGGAACAGAATCAAAACATTTATCCAGTAAGCATTAAAGATAAAAGGCTGTCTGGTTTTATCTTTGGGCCCTTCCCTGAAACAGATAGTAAGGAAGCACATAATTAAGGCCAGTCTACCTCTTGTTGGCTGGGATATTTGACATTTAGATAACATCTGAACTTGTTATGGGGAGGATTCTATCTTTGGAAAATCCAATAAACCATAGAAAGTCTGATATCTTACCCTGTTTACAGTTCCCTCTAGTGCAGATGACCAGAATTAGAACACTCATTTTGAGTGACAAGACAGAAAGACTTGAATAAGAAGAAAAATCCAAAATGATGTTATTCCTGTCTGTTGTAAAATCACTGTGAAAAAGAGGTAAGCTGATGCTTTTGATGGCTATGAAAGGCCTATATATGAACACTTTTGTTTCTATTAACAAAGACCTGGTACGTTTGTATATCATAGAATCATGATGCAATTGACTCATCATTACTATGGATTCTTTTTGCTTTAAAAATTAAATAAATACATAAGAAATTTATTAGCCAACAAACAATAAGAATACTTCAATGATGATAAAGCTTATTCTTTTAAATGTGCGCCCATGAAACACCATTATGTGGGGTTTCTGGTTAAACTATTAGCCACTTGTTTCTAAGTGTAGATTATGTATGTATTTGCTCTATAAATACAACTATGAACAAATGATGTGGTAGGGCATTATGTCCAAGTGATTTGTATGTGTGAACATAAGATATTTTTAAGGAGCTTTCATTGATAGTCTTCTATTGATTAAATGAACTCTCATTAACATTATTCTGTTCACTTCTTATTCTCCACTCTCTCTGTATCTCACTTGCTTCTTCTTCCCTGGGAAATCTCTGCCATCAGACTCTCCTCATCAGTGACTCCTTTCATAGGGCCATCATTTTTAAAAAGATTGTGGCCATGCTTTGTCTTCCTCCCCAGTCTTTCTAGTTCCCACTTGGGCTTTGCTTTATTTTTGTTTTATTAGAATGTAGTCTCTTGGTGAATAGAGTCTTTTGCTTTCTAAATGTATTTGTGTACATATGTATAAGTGTGTGTGTGTTGTGTGTGTGTGTGTGTAGAGGGAAGAAGGAAAGGAAAGGGAGAGGGACAGGGAGAGGATTTCTCTCTCTAAAACAAAACATGTGTTTGTATTTCTTCTATATGATACAGAGCCCTCTCCCAAATGGTGCCACAATAATTGTTTGGGGAATTAGAATCTTTTCTTTAAGGACAATAATTGTAATAACAACAACAACAAAAATAACATGTTGAGAAAGTTCTCAAATCAGCAAATTCTAAATTCTAACATCTCCAAAGAAAATGTGTATTGTTTTTTTCTCCTGAAGAATGGCCATGATATGCAAGACTGCTTAGTACAGTTAATGTTTTAAGTGGTTCAAGACGGTCTTAAAAGTCTGTTTTAAAAGCATCTCTTTAAATGTTCTCACTTAAAAAGCATTATGTCTATATGTATACATACACACATGCATGCATACATACATACATGTGTGTGTGCCAAGCCACACCAGAAAAACTTGGACAACATTGATTGTTGAAAAGTTTAACCTGAGGATTAACAGGAATAAGAGGAGTTATCATCCTGATTTTCTTAGCCTCTGTCTTGTTCTTTTAGTTTTTAAAATGCTCAAATTGATTAAAGTATCCATGCTTGCAGAAAGTCAAAACAGAGTTGTTTTGTAAATGTGGGCAAATATACTCATATTCCTATGTACACATATGTATAATATGTAATCACACACCTGAAATTCACATATGTGTATATGTATTATGCCTATATGTATATATACATGTATGTGTGTTTGTATGTATGACCTTGAGGGACTATTTCAACTTATGTAAGTGCAAAAATGGGCATCATGCTCTAGTGGATGAACCCCGATTTTGTTAGCTGTGTGACCATAAACAAATCATTTAATCTTATACTGCAACAGGCAACTCTCTAAAACCATAAAACTTCCCTGTCTATATCTGGAAAGGAGAGTTTCTTCACAATGAATTCCCTATGTTGATGAAACCACCAGGTTTCAACAAAAAAGGAAAAGCAAATCCATTGCCTGGATCTTTCCACCAGTTATTGATTGAACCAACAGTTGGCTTTTGTTGACTACACTAGAAACAATGCCAATTCATATTCTGCACCAGTGGGCTGACTTTATGATAAAGACAGGAGTGAGAAGAGAGAATAGCATTTATAGGAAGGGAAACTGGCATACCAGTTGCATCTAACTAGCTTTAAGAAAAATGACCATTTTCTAATCAAATGAAGGCTTTATGTTACTATCTCCATTTAACAAGATACTAGTTAATGGATAGGTAATCTTTAGAAGAGACGGTAAAGGGAACAACAAATTGAGCATTTAAGGTTGAATGTTCTTCTCCTTCATGGATTGCATAACACAGAAATAATGCTAAGAAATCCTGAGGAGTCAGGCAGTTGTCCACAATCCAATCCAATCCAGACCAATGAACATTTATGTAGTCCCTTTTATGTGTCAAGCATTGTGCTATGTTCTGGGGATACAATTAATAAAAGAAAGACAGTCCCAGCTTTCAAAGAGTTTACAATCTAAAGGGGAAGACAAGAAACAAAAGGAGGCAGGAAAATGGGGAAGAGAGAGAGAGGAAAGGCATACCAGGGTTACCTGGTAGGGGCATCTTGTCCTGTGGAGTTGAAACCAGGAAGAGCAAAGTAGAGCAAATCAGAGAATACAGTTTCTGTCCCCTATAAAGGAAGTCACTGGGAGGAGCTTGGTACTCTGCCCTCCATTCCTCCAGTCAGAATGGAGAAGAGGCTAAGGCAGGTGATACCAATCAAGGCTTGAGTTAACAGCATGGTGGGTAGTTTAGAAGTGAGGAGTTTATCCTGGGAGGGACATCTTGGAGTTGATGAGTGATGGGACTGAAGTCAGGAAGACTCTTCTAAATTCAAATCTGGCCTCAGATATTTACTAGTTATGTGATCTTGGGGCAAGTTACTTAAACTTATCTGCCTTATTTCCTCAATTGTAAAATGAGCTGGAGAAGGAAGTGGTAGACGTCTGCAGTGTCTTTGACAAGAAAAGCCCAAATGAAGTCATGAAGATTTGGACACAACTCAAGAACACCAGGAGTAGATTCAAAGTGGAGACACAATGAGAATCACCTCAGTGCTCCTCTCATCTAAGGCTGATCTGTTACCCAGAGGTTTAGGTTAATTTGGGGAAGTGCAGCGCAAGAAAGCCTTCAAGTCTAAAGCAACTTAAAAGTCTTGTCTGACTGCCCTGGTCTTACTCTAAGCAAACCCTTTCAATCTGCTTGGACAATTCCATTTACCCTTTAGGTATGACAAATGCCTCCCAGACCTAATATCCCATTGTCTATGGTACACCTTAATTTTGACTGCCAATTTGCTATATATGTATATATATATATATATATAATTAAGCTTATTATATATTAATGATATCTTTTCAGTATCATTTCATATTCCTCCTTTTTATATGCTATTCTTTAGCCAAATAGGACTACCTTTACCTCCCCCTTCAAAGACACTCTATTTGTCTTCTGACTTCTACACCTTCATGGAAATAGTGTTCTGAATCTGCAAAACTGTCTCTCCTTCTCTTGGCCTACTAAATTCCTAACCATCTTTTAAGTATGACCCAAATGTCTTCTCCTGAATAAAGCCTTCCCTGATCCTCACCCACTATCAACAATGATTTTCTCTTCCATGTTGTACTTAATGCAACCCTTTGTCTCATGTTTTTATGCGCTTAAATGATTTCATGTATTATGAATCAACATGAAAGTATTCATTAAATACATACTGTATATCAGGCACAGTATATCTGAGGATCCAAATATGAAAAGTGAAATAATGTTTACTTGTAAAGAATAGAGCAATATCTTACCTAAATTTTTATCTTCCTTAGATTTCTCTATACTCTAGGCATCTAATATATGTTTGTTGATCAAATGTATGGTTTAATTGCAGCAGGGTCACCCTGACTGCTCTCTAAAGACAAGAGACATTTTTTCCACCATATTGTTTTATTACATTTTGCTGAAGGGAGGGAGGAAGGAAGGAAGGAAGGAAGGAAGGGATGGAGGAAGGGAGGGACCAAGGGAGAAAGGATGGAAGGATGGAAGGAAGGAAGGAAGGAAGGAAGGGATGGAGGAAGGAAGGGACCAAGGGAGGAATGGAGGGACCAAGGGAGGGAGGGAGAGAGCGAGGGAGGGAGGGAGAGAGCAAGGGAGGAAGGATGGGAGGAAGGGAGGAAGGATGGGAGGAAGGGAGGAAGGAAGGAAGGAAGAATTTATTAAGTATTTGCTATGTGCCAACTATGTTCTAAGCACTTATACAAATATTTTGTTTGATGCTCACATCAACCCTAGAAGGCAGATCTATTATTGTTTACATTTTATAATTGAAGTAATGGAACTGGGGCAGAAAGACAGTAAGTGAGCTATTCAGGTTCACATAGCTAGTAAATATCTGAGTGATTTTCACTCAGGTTTTCCTGTCTCCAGGCCCAGTGCTCTATTCACAGTACCCCTTAGCTGCCTCTAATGAGAATAATATTTTTTTACAACAAGATTACTAACTAGTAGTTCCAAAGGATGTTATACATAATTTACCCAGATTTTAGTAAAGCATTAAATTAAATATTTCATACCATTTTTTAAATGATGGCACGATCCAACCTAGAAGATAATAGAATTAGATGGATATGAAATTGGTTGAAAGGCCAGAATCAGAGAAGAATGATTGAGTGTTGACTTGGCAGGATGTCTGCAGTGGAGTGCCCCAGGGCTCTGTACTTAACCCTGTGTCATTTAATTGTTTTTAATCAAAGTCATGTACACTCTTTGTAGCATAATACACTAAACAGCAATGTATCTAACCACACTCTAAAATTAACATGGGATCAGAGAGCTGCGTCTTGTGAAGAATATATAATGAGAACTTCCTAGGGCTGATTTCAATCTAAAATTTAGAATAATAGATGTGTTCCTGAAAAGCAAATCAAATTTTTAAAAAGCAAATGATATTTTTGATGCATGAGGAAAACTGTAGGAAATTCTTTTGTAAAATAAGCAATTAAACTTTATTTTTGAAATCTCTTTTGGGTGGTAATATATTTTTGCCTAATGAAGTGATGTTTCAGATAGCAAATCCTTCAAGAATAAAACTCATTTAAACTAAATTGCTGTAGATCTAGTGGGTAGAAAGGCAGTTCTTGCTTTCTCATCTTTGGGTTGCTGGAATAGTTGTTAAAATCTCTCAAATATAGGTTTCTCTTGGACAGATCATACTACAGTTGGGGAGGGACTCTCGGGGATTATACAGGTTTATAAGAACATAAAATAATAGACAAAGCTGGAAGGCAATTCAAAAGCCACTGAGTCCAGGTCCTTCCCTTGACAAATGAGGAAGATGGGCACTAGGGAGGTAAATTAATTTGTCCAAAGTAATACCAGCTGCATACATTAAAACAGAATATAAACTGGGCCTCTGCCTTCAGAGTCAGCCTTCTAGGTACTGGGAGAGGGTTGTTTCCAGAGCTATTATCACATGAATGTGGTGAACAAATTTGATCTAGGCAGTCGTCCTCAAAAGCAAATGTAGGAGGGTAGGAAGTCAGAGTCCTTCTCATTTGAATGGGAGATGAAAAAAAAAGTATAGCAGCTAAGTGTGCCACAAAAGAAAGACACATCTTCCTATTCATCCCTATCCCTTCTCAATTATTTCTCCCTCCTGCAATGCATTTTCTGATGACAAAGTATAGGACAAGAGGAAAAAATTCCTCTTCATTAATGAAATCATTAAGCTAAATAATTTGCTAAAAGTAAGGTATACCTGTAATGTAATTGAAAACATACAAGGCTAGAAAAGTCCAGAGAGGTTGCTATTCTGTGATGAACAGTTTCATATATAAGTCTAGCAGAAAGTTTGGATTTTTTGGGGGGGGGGCTCCTATTTCTAAGTAATGGCTATGGTGTAAAATTAGTTCCAAGAAACTCATCCTTTCAAGGTCCATGAAGTCATATCAGAATTAGAAAAGACATTTAGTCCAACCCATACTTGAACAAAAATCCTCTCTATAGCAGACCTAACAAGTAGGCAATCAGGCTTTGCTTGATTTTAGGTGAATCAGTAGGTGAATTTTTTAGGTGAATTAGGTGAAATTTTAGGTGAAGGAGAATCCTTTTCCTCTAAAAAAAATAATCCATTTTATTTAAGGGTTTATCCTCAGATACTTGTTAGCTGTGTGATCCTGGGCAAGTCACTTAACCTCTCTCTGACTCAGTTTCCTCATCTGAAAAATAGGGATAAAAATAGCACCTACCCCCACCCCAAGGGTTGCTGTGAGGACGAAACAAGATCATATTTATCATGTGTTCCAGGCATCACAAAGTGCTATATAAATACTAATTGTCATTATTGTCATTGTTTTTATTGTTAAAAACTATTTCCTTCTATTTAGCATAAATCTACTTCATTGTAATATATAAGATGGTAAAATTATGATCTAGAAATGGAAAGGAGATTAAAGGTTATATATAATCCAACCATGTCTATTTACAGATGAGGAAACTGAGGCACAGAATTAAGTTGCTTGCCTATACAAGTCACACAGGTAATTAAAGAAGTAGCATTGGTGTTCTTCTGACTCCAAATATAGTGCCCTTAAAACTACACCAGGTGACCTCTTCACAGGGCATAGAAATTCATTTTAATAGTTTGGGTCTGTCTTTTATGAGCCATCCAGGAGCTGGTTTGCTCACAGCTCACATTTGTGTTTTTGTGTTTATTGCCTAAGGAATGTTTGTGTTGGGTGACATTGTGTTTGTGTGTGTATGTGTTTGTTTTATATTATCTCTAATGGAAGGTTTGTGTGTCTAGGTGTGGACTCCATTATAAAAGGATTTCCTTCATTATCATCAAGCTCTAACGTGCCAGGGATCCATTGAAAACCAATTATCCCCCAATTCTGTTATATTTGTTTAAGCAGTATACTCTACCTACTTGAGTATTTGATTCTGCATGGCATATGCCATCCTAGAACTAATCTTACAACCTCCACTTCTGGGCATGCAAGACTATAAAAGGGCCCCAAAGCTTTTCCTGCTACTGTCCATGGTATCCTTTTCAACACCTCCCACAAGAAGAAGGAAAAACACCTGAACTTGAAACCTTTTTTCGGCAAAAATCCAAAATAGCAATAATCACCACTATCATCACTATCACTACAATCACCACCATCACCATCACCATCACCATCATCATCACCTCCACCATCACCATCACCATCACCATCATCATCACCTCAACCACCACCACCACCATCATCATCAAAGCAGTAGACTCTAGTACAAGGTTCCTAGTTCTTCCTTGTAGAGAAAGTCAGAATATGTCTAATTTCTCTATGATAGACTAGTATTTCAAATATTTTAAAAGTTACCAATATTACTTTCCACCCACTTCTTCACTTCTCTAGGCCAGTCAATCTTATTTTCTCAAGTAGGGGGAAAGGGAAGAAGGGCATAAACATATATAGAATGCCTACTATGGGAAAGGCACTGTTCTAAGCACTTTAGAAATGTTATCTCTGATTCTCACAGCAACCCTGCAAGAGATGTGCTATTAAAACCCCCATTTTTCAGTTGGAAAAACTGAGACAAACAGATGTTAAGTGATTTCTTTAGTGTCAGACAACTAGCAAATGTCTGAGGCACAATTTAAATGCAGGTCTTCCTGATTCTGGGTTCAGTTCTATACAAAGAGAACCAAGGAACAGCTAGGTGGCACAGCAAACAGATTCCACTGACCCTGGAGTCAGGAGGACCTGAGTTGAAATCAAGTCTCAGACACTTGACACACTTACTAGCTGTGTGACTTTGGGCAAGTAACTTAACTCAATTGCCTTGCCTTCTCCCCATCCAAAAATACAGAAAATTTGCCACTTGGCTCAAAACCATTGTATGGCATGACCCCATACTCTATCATTTTGATTATGTACACTGCAATGGAAAGAACCCTTGATTGGCATCAGAATGGCTGAGTTTGACTGCCCATCCCCATTGTCACTCATGACCTCATTGACCTTGGAAAAATCACTCTCATTCTCTTTTCTCTAGTTTCCTTATTTGTAATATGAAGGGATTAGAATTGTTTGAGAGTTCTTAACATTTTTTGTGGGTCACAGACCCTTCAGTAGGCTGATGATTAGCAACAGTCTGCAGCTCTATGCAGTTGAGCCACTCTTATCTAGCCAGGTTGTTCAGATGAACTATATGTGTGTGTATGTATGTATGTATGTATTTTTGTATGTATATATGTATGTATAATCTCTATTTAGCCTATCATCTCACTTGAAAGGATACTAGACTAAAATTATAAGGATAATAGAAAGAGCATCAGAGATTATCTAATTCAAGATTTCCCTTCATTTAATACATGTGATCAAGACTTGAAACAGTTTGCCCCAGGTCACAGTTCTAAGGAGTAAAGTTTATTATTTCTGACTTCGATTCCAAAAGTCACTCTACCCTGTTTTCCTGTTTTGGTGTAAAGACATCAAAGCTTAGAGAGAAAGCAAACAGATCATTTGGATTATGCCAAAGATTTGCTTTGTTCTATTTCGTTAATACATATCATATATAGAAAAAGAGACAGATGGTCCTAAGTTCAAGGCACACACTGAAAGAACCTCCTTGGTGCTCATTTGTGAGTATTAGCCAAGGGGTGTGCGTGTGTGTGTGTGTGTGTGTGTGTGTGTGTGTGTGTGTGTGTTCTCTTTGTAGGGGGGAAGGCAGGGCAATTGGGTTACATGACTTGCCCCAGGTTGCATGCCTAGGGTCTGAGGCCACAGTTGAACTCAGGTCCTCCTGACTTCAGGGCCAGTGCTCTATTCACTGTGCCACCTAGCTGCCCTGTGGTTTTTTTATAATATTCTTGAAACTATGAGCCAGGACAAATTCCTTTTGCTCCTCACTCTTCTTCACTGTCCCTCCTACTAATAATGATAAGAGCTAACATTTATATCACCCTTACTATGTGTCATGTTCTGTGCTGTCATCCCAGCTCTGAGCTGTAAGTCATAAGCATCAGTGAGAGTGAAAATTAAAAAAAGAAAGAAAAAAGAAACCAAGACCACCCCAAGAAAAGCAAGTAAAACTGGAAACCTGGGCATACTGTTTAATGTCTATGTGTGCATAAAAACCATATGCAAATTATATACAAATATGTATAATCTTCCTAAATATGGAAGTATATACACCCAGATGTGATCTCCTGGTGATAATGACTAGGCTATGATCTTCTTTTAAAGGATGTTCTTATCATTCACTTCCTTGGGAAAGAAATCATCTGACTAAATTATAATGAATCTAGAAATTTATGGGGCAGCAATTTTTATTTGTACACATATACAATTACATATGCCTTCAAACAAACACATGAAGTACAACATGGCATATTGGAGAGAGAGGTGGACCTGAAGAAATCAATAAGACATGGTTCAAGGCCCTCTTTTGACACATATCCAGAATATCTCCCTGGGCAAATCCCTTAACCTCTGAAAACCTTGAGAAACTCTCTAAAACTGTGAGTTGAAGAACAGTTACCAGTTTGCTTTGGTAGATGGCCATCTTTGCCAGGAGTTCATGGCATCAAAGAGACCACAGGTACAAATATAAGGCAAAATATGATTGCGAATTATATATTTTAAAGAACTTAGTTATTGACACATTTTTTCCCTTCGAAGTTGATAAGCACTATATAAAGGCAAGATAATGAGTCCTAATTTCCATAACATTATCATTAAACATCCGCCAAAGGAACACATAATAAAAAAAAGTTAGGTATGAATTGTTGCTGTTCAGTCATTTTCAGTTCTGTCCAACTTTTCATGACCCCATTTGGTGCTTTCTTGGCAAAGATACTGGAGTGGTTTGCCATTTTACAAATGAGGAATTGAAGTAAGCACGGTCGATGACTTGCCCAGGGTCACACGGCTACTAAGTGTCTGAGGTCAGGAAGATGAGTCTTCCTGACTTCAGACCTAGAGCTCTGTCTATTATGCCACCTAGTTGCTCCTAGATATGAGTTCAATTAGCTTTAGTTTCTACCAAGCGAAGTCGATTTTCCAGTTGTATGTGACCTCTTCTGAACCACTTTCACTTCTTAGAGCTGACTTTCCTTTCCGCTAAAGATAAACTAGCAGATTAGTTAATCAACTCTAACAACAAAGGACATACTTTTGAAGTCTTAAAAGATAGAGAAAATTAAAATATCCCATTACAAAGCAATCAACTAGGTACTATCAAGTTATAAGGGTTCGGGGGCGGAGCCAAGATGGCGGCGTAGAAGCAGCAAAGCACCACAGCTCCCACACAAACACGTTAAAAAACTCATAAAATGGGACGCTAAACAGATTTTCAAGCTCCAAAACTCTCCACAAGACAGAAAGCACTACAGGCAGCGCAGCAGGCCGGCCTGGCCGGCTCAGGCCCTGGGGCATCGGGCGGGGAACCGCAGCTATAGGAGAGCAGATCGCTGCACTGGAGCCACAGTTACCACATCTATCAGGCCAGAAGAAAAAAAGGCTAAGAGAAAGGTCGGTGGATTTTGCTAACTGGG